>CAUYLG010041691.1:0-19566 GCA_963573385.1 Cacajao melanocephalus
AATGGCAGGCGATCTCCTGGACTGGAGTGTGCTGTGGCCACATCATACACTGATTGTTGTATGTAAATGGCCTGTGATCTCCTGGACTGGAGTGTGCTGTGACATCATAAAATAATGGTCGTATGTAAATGGCCGGTGATCTCCAGGACTGGAGTGTGCTGTGTCCACATCATACACTGATTGTTGTATGTAAATGGCCTGTGATCTCCGCGACCGAAGTGTGATGTAACCATATCATACACTAATTGTTGTATGTAAATGTCCAGTGATCTCCTGGACTGGAGTGTGCTGTCACCACATCATACACTGATTGCTGTATGTAAATGGCCCGTGATCTCCTGGACTGGAGTGTGCTGTGGACACATCATATACTGATTGTTGTATGTAAATGGCCCGTGATCTCCTGGACTGGAGTGTGCTGTGACCACATCATATACTGATTGTTGTATGTAAATGGCAGGCGATCTCCTGGATTGGAGTGTGCTGTCATCACATGACATACTGATTGTTGTATGTAAATGGCCCGTGATCTCCTGGACTGGAGTGTGCTGTGACGACATCATACACTGATTGTTGTATGTAAATGGCCCGCGCTCTCCTGGACTGGACTGTGCTGTGGCCACATCATACACTGATTGTTGTATGTAAATGGCTCGTGATCTCCTGGACTGGGGTGTGCTGTCACCACATGACACACTGATTGTTGTATGTAAATGTCCAGTGATCTCCTGGACTGGAGTGTGCTGTCACCACATCATACACTGATTGTTGTATGTAAATGGCCTGTGACCTCATGGATTGGAGTGTGCTGTCACCAAATCATACACTGATTGTTGTATGTAAATGGCTGGGGATCTCCTGGACTGGAATGTGCTCTGACCACAGCATACACTGATTGTTGTATGTAAATGGAGCATGATCTCCTGGACTGGAGTTTGCTGCCACCACATAATACACTGATTGTTGTATGTAAATGGCAGGCGATCTCCTGGACTGGAGTGTGCTGTGGCCACATCATACACTGATTGTTGTATGTAAATGGCCAGTGATCTCCTGGACTACACTGTGCTGTGGCCACATCCTACAATGATTGATGTATGTAAATGGCTGGCGATCTCCTGGACTGGAGTGTGCTGTGACCACATCATACACTGATTGTTGTATGTAAATGGTTTGTGATCTCCTGGACTGAAGTGTGCTGTGGCCACATCATACACTGATTGTTGTATATAAATGGCCCGTGATCTCCTGGATTGGAGTGTGCTCTTGTCACATCATGCACTGATTGTTGTATGTAAATGGCTGGCGATCTCCTGGACTGGAGTGTGCTGTGGCCAGATCATACACTGATTGTTGTATGTAAATGGCCCCGTGATCTCCTGGACTGGAATGTGCTGTTACCACATCATAAAGTGATTGTTGTATGTAAATGGCAGGCGATCTCCTGGACTGGAGTGTGCTGTGGCCACATAATACACTGATTGTTGTACGTAAATGGCCCATGATCTCATGGACTGGAGTGTGCTGTGGCCACATCATACACTGATTGTTGTACGTAAATGGCCCTTGATCTCCTGGACTGGAGTGGGCTGTCACCACATCATACACTGATTTTTGTACTTAAATGGTCCGTGATCTCCTGGACTGGAGTATGCTGTGACCACATCATACACTGATTGTTGTATGTAAATGGCTGTCGATCTCTTGGACTGGAGTGTGCTGTGGCCATATCATACACTGATTGTTATATGTAAATGGCCCCGTGATCTCCTGGACTGGAGTGTGCTGTCACCACATCATGCACTGATTGTTGTATATAAATGGCTAGCGATCTCCTGGACTGGAGTGTGCTGTGGCTATATCATACACTGATTGTTGTATTTAAATGGCTGGCGATCTCCTGGACTGGACTGTGCTGTGACCACATCATACACTGATTGTTGTATGTAAATGGCCCGTGATCTCCTGGACTGGAGTGTGCTGTGACCACATCATACACTGATTGTTGTATGTAAATGGCAGGCGATCTCCTGGACTGGAGTGTGCTGTGGCCACATCATACACTGATTGTTGTATGTAAATGGCAGGCGATCTCCTGGACTGGAGTGTGCTGTGGCCACATCATACACTGATTGCTGTATGTAAATGGCCGGTGATCTCCTTGACTGGAGTGTGATGTGGCCACATCATACACTAATTGTTGTATGTAAATGGCCCGTGATCTCCTTGACTGGAGTGTGCTGTGGTCACATCATACACTGATTGTTGTATGTAAATGGCCTGTGATCTCCTGAACTGGAATGTGCTGTGCCCACATCATACACTTATTTCGGCTGGTTGTCATGTCCAGGGTCCAGCTACAGAGATTCCTTCTTAGTTTCTGAAGATTCTAAGCACTTCCTGATTTTCAAAGAAGCGCTTCTCTACTTCATATCCATTAGGATGGCTATTACAACAAACAAACAAACTGGACAGAACAAGTGTGGGTGAGGGTGTAAGGACCCTGGAGCTCTCGTGTGCTGTTGGTGGGAATGCAAGATGGTGCAGCTGCTGTGGAAAACAATATGGCAGTTCGTCAAAACATCAAACATTGAGCTGTCATACGATTCCGACATTTCACTTCTGGGTATACATACAACAGAACTGAAGTGGGTCTCCAAGAGATGTTTGTACAGCTGTGTTCATAACAGCACTATTTACAACAGTCAAAAGGTGAATGTAACCCTTGGATGAGTGGATCAGCAGTATGTGGTGTATGCAAACAATGGCATATTGTTCATCCTTCAACAAAAAGGAAATTTGACACATGCTGTCACATGGGTTAGCCTTGAAGATATGCTAAGTAGAATGATCTAGCCATGAAAAGACAAATTCTACAGGTTTCCAATCATATGAGGTACATAGAGTGGTCAAATCCACAGTGAGATAAGGTACAGTGGTCTCTGACAGAGGCCGGGGAAAGGGAAGTGGGAGGTTCCTGTCTAAAGGGGCAGAGCTTCAGTTTTGCCAGCGAGGAGAGTTCTGGAGGTGGCTGGTGGTGGTGGCTGCACAGGAACTTGAATGTACTTAATGCTACTTAAACATGATCAGAATGATAAACTCTATGTGCCTTTTACCACACACAAAGGAGGAATTATGAGGATGACTCTTATTTGAGGATTTCACAAGCACATAGTGGAATGTTCTGGAAGCCCCTGAGAGTCACAAAGTGCATTTCACAATCCCCAGCCATGCCCACAGGCAAATGCCGAGTCCATTTATGGTCCTGACCTTTAAATAAACCAAAAGTGTTGATTTTATTACTGGCTGAAATGATTATGAGAAGACAGAGGACAAGCTTTCTCTAGCTGTAGCCCAGTAGATTTTAGAAAGAGAGACAACTAACGGAGTTTTACAGCCGAGAGCATCGCCTCCGTGTGGAGAAGAATTCATCACTCCAGCGGAAAATGAAGCTCCTGGCTGTCGTCCCTGGATCTGCCGGAATTCTGATGGTGCTGGTTCTCACGACTATCAGACTTGATGGTGCCCCTGACTCACTCATCACAAGTGAGTCACATGAGAAAAGAAACTGGAACTTGCTACTGGCAGCAAAACAGTTGTGGTTCTGAGGCTCGCCATTCACTGTTTGTTCAGTTTCCTTCTGAGTCATTTCTTTATTCAGAGACAATAACCTGGAGAAGAACAGACCCTTGTTATCTCATCTCCTTGAGGAAGAACCCCTGTCTGTGTGCAGTGCTGTGGATGCTCCTTTGCTCCTTTGATGGGTTGGGGCTGGCCACATGAGAAACATCCCCGGGGCGGGGGCTGGTGGTGCTTGTGTGATCCTCAGCCTCCCGAGGGACAGGAAACGTTCCACTTCACAGGTGTGAGAAGCAAAATGAGTCACACAGAATGGCCATAAAATATCCAAAAAGGATCTACTACACAGGAAGAATGATCATCAACCTTTGATTTAACAGAACTTTTCAAACTGCAGTTCACGAAACACCCTTCCCATGCCAGGTTCTGTGTTGAGAATACAGAGGGAGAAACTATGTCCCCACAAGCTCCACAATCTGGTTGGGGAAGGGAGCGATGAAAATAGAATTGTTTAATCATTTAAAGCAGCAAATTAGTATTTGCTGAATGTTTATGACATACCAGGCTATGTGCTAAATGCTAGGTGTTATTACTTAATCCCCACCATAATCCCCAGAGGTAGGTTTTACTCTCCCCATTTTACAGAAGGCACAAGTTGAGAGCAGTGCAGTGATTTGTCCCAGGTCACTGAGCTAAGAAATCATAGGGCAGGATGCTGTTGCCTGGGCCCTGAGCCACTCCCCAGGCAAGGCTCAGACCTGGCTGCCCATTGACAGAATTAACGAGAGGACTTCAGGCCTACCGGTGCCCAGGCTCCTCTCCAGGCCAACTGAATCAGAACACCCAGGGCTGGCAGAGGCATTAGGGCCTCCTAAAAGCTCTGGACCCCCAGGCCTGCAGTGCTGCATCAGGCACGCCTGTGAGCAGAGTGGAGGGTTGCCAGCTCTGCCCAGGCGATGTCAGAACTTGAAAGACAGCAGTGCGGAGCTGAGACCACCCCAGAGACAGGGGGATTTTTCCCAGCCTAAAAATGTGCTCAGGGAAGGCAGAGCGTACAGGAAGCTGCAGCATCCTGGAGAAAAGAGAGTGCATCCCAGGGAAAAAGCCATAGATCATGGGGTTTGGGAGTGCCAGTAGCCCCATGACTGCCCCGTGCACAGTGCTGGCCTGCGGAGCCTTTCCTGTGAGTGGAGGGGCTGGCTGTGGGGGTCTATTGCTACAGGGCATCTTCAGATGACCATGCCACTTCAGTGTGTGGATTCCACCTGCGCAGAGAGTTACGGACCTCAACATCCAACAGCAGAAAAACAGTTTAGAAACACCCATGGCGAGGACTATTGTGTAATCGTGCAAAGAATGCTTATGGGGAATTTATTATGGTATGAAAATTATTCTGTTAAATGTTAGGTTTTTCAAAGCAGCATTTAAAATTAAATATGCATTAGGATCAGGGGAAGAAAAATGAAGACATTTCTGTTTCAAGGGAAGAAAACAGGCACAGTGCAGAACGTGCTACATTAGAGAATTTTATTCAGACACCTCACAGCTGTCTGTTCATTGTTCCCTTCTTAGCCCTTTGAAATTCCGTTCACTTAGGAGGAAATAAAACCTGAGACAGTAGCAAAGTAATGCTAGTAGAATTCCAAATTATACTCCTTTTGTTAGGCAGATTTTTACGTCCTTCCTCAGCAGAACAGGCGGAACCCACTCGCACATTTCAAATTTGCTTCTGATAAGGAACCTCCCTGGCAGGCCAGCAGCTCTGCAGATGGAAGATCTGCCATGTCCTATTGCCTAAAGCAGTCAGTTCCCACCTGGAATATGACAGAAAGCCTGGGACTACCCCCGTGGGAAAAGCAGTGGTGTCTGCACACGAATAACATGTGTGCAGCTCCAGGGAGGCTGAAGGGCGACTGCGTGAGGTCCAGGTCATGGCAAGGCAGGCCTTCTGCCTCCTCTGGGCATGGTGGTGACTGCTTTTTGGCCCTAAGCAAACTTCTAGGTTTGGGCAGAGAGAGATAAGGTGATAAGGAAAGTGACTTCTATCATCATCATGAGACTCAGCTCTGGAATACAGTTTACGAGGAATGAGATGAAAAGATGCAGCCATTGCAGCGGCCTCCAGGGGCTGGGGCTGGACGCCTGCCCGCCTTCACGCGGTGGCCTTGGAGCCCCGGCAGGTCCCGTGCGCCCCGTCCACCAGTTTTGCCAGCGCCATGTGACAGCTTACATTGTGCATTTCTCCCAGGAGGTATAAGGTTCTGTGATCTTTTTCTCACATCAGGGGAAGCAAAGTAAATTTCAAAAGTCTTTTAGACATTCAAACTTTTAAAAAAACTGTTCTAGAGGCAAATTTCAGAAATGTAGCAGGAAAGCGTTTCTTGCAGCAAACTAGGGAACTCACTGGATTTTCCTTCACATAATGTATAATCCAGAAAAATGAAGCAAAATTTTATGAAAACAAAAATGTTATGTTCCAAATAAGGCCCAGCATATATGACAGTACCTTGTACACAGCAGAGCCTCTGTTCAGAACCAGGGCACTTTCTGATGTCAACCATCCCCTGTCTGCGCGGCAGGTGAGAAGAAAACATCGTTTTCTTGCATTTAAACCTGAACCATAGTAAATGAAAATGACTTGCTGAGACGGAGTGGAACTGGAAAGATGTCAGCACCCGGCCTTCTTCTCTTCCTTCACTGATTTAGTAAATTACATTTCTTCAAATGTGGAGATGCAGCAGCTGCCGACTTTTCAGTTCAGCAACTGAGTCACAGCTGGGGAGGAGGAGGCTCTGGCCTGTTCGTTTTGATTTGCCACTCTACAAGGTCACATCACAGACGACCATTCCAGTCAACAAAGTCTAGGACTGCACCTGCAGCACCTGTGCCCAAGTTGAAGCTCTGATCCTTGCATTGCAGTCTCAAGATTTCTTCTTCTTCCAGAATCCCAAAGCAGCAGTAATTATTATTTAGGTCGCAGGTAGTTCTTATAAAGACGGGGGTTGAGGGTGCCTGCTGTTGTCAGGAATAGGAGTCTCTGAGGTCCAAACCCGGAGGCTCTGTCACCTTCCCTCGGCCTCGGATGGTGTGGAAGACCCTCCGATAGGAGCGCCTGAAGGTGGGGCTGGAGAAGCAGTAGACCACGGGGTTGAGTGCGCTCTGCAGGTAGGTGAGGCTGCCTGTGACGTCCCAGGTGTGCGCCACCGCGCACAGGACCTGGAAGGTCCCTAGGTTCTGGAAGGTGTGCATCAGGACTCTGGCCAGGAAGCAGGGCAGAAAGCACAGAGCAAACAGCACCACCACCACGGTGACCAGCGCCTCGGTCCGCTGAAGCTTGGGCTGTTTCTCCGGCTCCCGGAGTCTTTTCTGGAGAGCCCTGACGATGCCTGCATTGCAGAACATGATGAGGCCAAAGGGGAGGATGAACTGAAGGAAGAAGAGTGTTTCCTGCCAGATGCCGCTGAAGGAGCTGTCTGCCCAGTTTGCCCTGGGGTAGAAACTGAGGCACCGGGTGGAGTTCTGGGCAGCCTCGGAGATGAGCAGGCCTGGGTAGGTGATGGCGACCATCAGGAGCCAGATGAGGCCCGAGACTCCCAGGGCCGCCCGAGGAGACAGCAGGTTGACTTTGAGCCGAGGGTGGACCACACGGAGGTACCAGTCCAAGGCTACGGCGGCCAGGAAGGTCACCCCGACACCACGGCTGAGGTCCAGCAGGAAGCACAGGACCCGGCAGCCCTCCTCACCCAGATGCCAAGCCTGGAGGCTCAGGTAGAAGGCAGCCAGGAACGGCAGGCCCCCCGCCAGCAGCAGGTCAGCCAGGGCCAGGTTGAGCAGGTAGACAGCGTAGGGCTTCCACACCTTGATCCGGAACAAGAAGGTCCACAGTGCCACCGCATTGCCCAGGAGGCCCAGCCCACACTCCACCGCCAGCAGGACACCCACAGCCGTGGCCACCACAGTGCTGGGGGCTGAGCAGTTTGGGAGCAGCATCACCTGGCCGTGCTGGGCTGCAGGCACAGCTGCAGCAGATGCAGGAGAAACTCTGCTCCTTCTTACAAAATGAAAGAAAAAGCCTTTTCCTGCCACGAGGAGACAAGGTCTGGATTTCCCCAACAAGAAGAGTTCCTCAGCCAGCAGCAGAACAGAGTCCATAGCAAACTAAAATTTGTTTGGGGAAAGAGGATGAGCAGAGGAGGGAAAAGCCCCTTGCAGTTGTGTTCTGTTTTCTTTTGCCACAAAAAAGGGGAAATGATGTTTTGCTTCACATCACTGGGCTGCAAAGCTGAGGGATGATGCCCTACAATGTCTGGGGACCAGGGCTTTGCATCCACAGTCATGGAAGAAAGAACGTGAAACGTTTAGTTATGCAAGGACTCCTATGTCTGCATACAATTAAAATGTGAGGAAATAAAAAAGATTGTTCTCTGAATATGTTTCATGGGGAAGTTTTCTTCTTCTTTTCATACATAAAGGACACTTGCTGGAATCCTTCTGTGTGGGGTTTGATTTTACACACTGGTCAGATGTGGTCCCCACATTTACTTGAAAGGAGCTTTGAGACAACCTGCTCACCCCATAGCTGACGGTTTCACTTGTACTTGTATTTTGCTAAATACAAATTTATTTTGTTTTCTCAGCTGGAGTCTTTCCTACCTAGTACACCACCTATATTGGGATCTGGTTCAGCAAGGTCTGGGGTGAGCCCGGAAGCATAGAAAAATCAATGGCTTGTCAAGGTGCATAGAATCTACTAGAAAGTTAAGTTCATGAGCCAGGGATATACTCCGCATATCCATGTCTTGCTATTGACAGACAATGCCTAGCACACAGCATTATCAATCAGCATTTGTGGGATGAATAAATGTATGCAGACATCGTTACCCTCTGACGACCTTAATACATCTCAATCCTTACCCGCTGATAACCTTATTATACTTAGTTCTCACCCAATATTGACCCTAATTCACCTTGGTCCTTACCCAATGTTGACCTTACTTCATCTTGATCTTTACCCACTTTTGACCTTAATACCTCTTGGTTCTTACCCATTGAATATCCTAATTTATCTCAGTCCTAAGCACTCTTGACCCTACTTCATCTTGATCCTTACCAGCTTCATCCTGGGCCTTACCCACACTGACCCTAATTTATGTTGGTCCCGTCCCGCTGTTGACTCTAACTTATCTTGGTTCCATTCAGCCTGGTTTGAATTTTGGGGTCAAGCAGACTTTAGTTATCATTTTTCTTTCTCCATGTATTAACAGTGTGCTTTTGGAAAAACAAATTAACTTCTCTGTACTCCAGGCTATTCACCTGAGAGGTGAGGATGGCCACACCTTTTTGCACAGTTCTTGTGAGTAGTCAAGGTACTATGATGGGTAAAGCACTTGGTACCACGTCTGGACATTGTGAGAGTTTGATGTACTTACTAGGGTATTTATTAATGCCTCTCTGATGCCTAGGCTTAGAAAAATTATTCTTCATCTTCTAATACAATAAAACACTTTTGCAGCAAACATGAGTTCTATGGTGTTTTGATGACTTCCATTATAAAATCGAAGTTTAAGGCTTTTAGGTTGTAATCATTATTATTAGCAAAGTATACTACGTTATAGAATGTCATTGTTAGTGCTGGCCTAAGTTACTCCAATGAACTGCACAATAGTGAGATGAAGTAGGCACAATGTTAAGCTCTATTTTAGGAATAAAGAAATGGAGGCATGGTAAGGTTAGGTAATTTGCTCAAGGTCACAGTCAGGTAAGCGGTGGGACCAGAATCCTCCCAGCCCAGAATTCAACCAGAACTGGGTCCACAGCTTCCCTGTAGTCCTATGCCTAATGGGTCAGGCTCTACTCCTTTTCGGGTCCCACAGGGCTGTGAATTTGTATGATATCGAGGTAATTTGACTTGCATTCTTCTTGCTTTCATTATTCTGGTATTTTTAAAAACTGGACTACCAGCTCACAGATCATCCCAATTCTATGTCATACAAGTTTGCATGCCTCTTTATTTCCTAAGGAGGCGAACTTGGAGAGACCTCTGAGCATTTGGGATTGTGGAAATGTCCCAGCTAGTCTGCACAATGACACTTCCTATGAATGAGGATCTCCAGTTGCATGCTTGTTATGACATGGTTCCCAGGGGACAAGAGGAGCTGGCACAATACTCACTCACCTGTGGGTGGTATAGTTCGTCTCATTTGGATGAATGTTGTCAGGCACACAATGACCCTCAGAAAACCTGGCAGCAGATTCAACTCTTTAGAGATCAAAGTTTCATGAATGCAGGAAAGAAATGGATTGAACTGTCTTCCTTGCAACGCACTAAAAACTTTAACAGACCGTAAAAACGACCTCTTAATTTCAGATTTTAGTTTATACCAATGACTTCCTAAATCATAAATATTTTAGCTCAACTTGTATGTAAACATTAATAATTATATAATTTCCCTTAAAAAAACTTCTGCCCCTTTTGAAGTACTTTGATTTATCTTCTTTACTTCTGAAAGACACTGAATTGTTTTTCAGTCCATCTCTTTTAAAGTGACAGTATTTGAGCTTCTCCCTGAGGAATCTTGATTTATTAAATCTTATCACTCCTAGAGACTATTTTTAGTCATCACTGCTATTTCTTCAATACTCTGCTTGTTTAGGAAACTTCTCTGTGTTCATTTCAATTTTTATGGTGTATCTCTTATTTACACATGTGTACCTAACTTTAAATGAAAACTGAATTATTACTTAAACCCACATATACATTTAAGGTTTTTTTTTTTGTTTTTTGTTTTTTGGTTTTTTTTTTCGAGACAGGGTCTTGTTCGGTTGCCCAGGCTGGAGTGCAGTGACATGATTGCACTTCACTGTAATCTCCAACTCCCGGGCTCAAGGGATCCTCCTGCCTCAGCCTCCTGAGTAGTTAAGACTACAGGTGTGTGCCACCAGGCTCAGCTACATAAATTTCATTCTCTGCATTTTTCCTTTCCAATTTATCTGTTATATCTTACAATAGTCAGAAAGATGGTTATTTCTAAAGACCGAATGACTACTCAGACTTAGATTCTCCTGCTACTTACAGTGAAGTTAGACCACTCTGAAGTCTAGGGTGCCAGTACAGTTTGCACAAGACCACCTTCTGTCGGACACCAACTTAAAGTTTGGGCGTCCCCAAGACCACTTTCAGGTTTGATAATTCTCTAGAAGGACTCACAGAACTCACAGGAAGCTGTTACATTCATAGCTATATTTTTTTACACTGAAAAGATACAGGTTAAAATCATCAGCCAAGGGGAGAGGTGCATGGAACAGAACCCAGGAAAATTGTAAGCATGGGGCTCCTACTGTCCTTTTGCTGTGTCAGGACAGCGTTGCTTTTTCAGTATCGATGGATGACGGTGCCGAGACCACTGCCACCCCAGGAAGCTCACCTGGGTCTCCCTGTCCAGAGTCTTTATTGGGATTCCTCACCCAGACATGACTGGCCACCTGTGAGCCTGTGCTTAGTCTCCAGCTGCTCTGGAGGCTGAGCCAAAGCTGCAGGACCAAAGCCCCCACCGTAAACCACATTATTACTATCTGTCTGGCTGAGGGTCCCCAGGCAAACAAAGACCTCTCCCAAGCCTGGGAGATGACCTCCTGGTTACTGAGGGCCAAGATCAGACCTCTTTAGCTTTGCCCCTTGGACAAAGTTAAGTTCTTTTCTTATTTATTCAACAAATTTAGAACACATGCGTGACTCATTTTATACTGAGAATACAAATTCTTATAACGCTTATAGTGTTACCAGAGAGGGGTCCTGATCCAGACCTCAAGAAAGGGCTCTTGGACCTCACGCAGAAAAGAATTCAGGACGAATTCATAGAGTAAAGTGAAAGCAAGTTTATTAAGAAAGTGAAGGGGTAAAGAATGGCTGTTCCATAGGCATAGCATCTCCAAGGGGTATGCTAGGTGGCTATTTTTATGGTTATTTCTTGATTATATGCCAAATAAAGAGTGGATTGTTCATTATTTTTCTGAAAAAGGGGAGGACAATTCCTGGAACTGAGGGTTCCTCCCCTTTTCAGACCATATGGAGTAGCTGTCTGACGTTTCCATGGCATTTGTAAACTGTCATGGCGCTGGCGGGAGTGTCTTCTAGCATGCTAACACATTATAACGAACAGTGAAGATGAGCGGAGGTCACTGGTCGCCATCTTGGTTTTGGTAGGTTTCAGCCAGTTTCTTTGCCACATTCATTATCAAGGCCTTTATGGCCTGTGCCTTGTGCTGACCTCCTATTCCATCCTGTGATTAACAGTGCCTAACTGTCTCGCAATGCAGTCCAGTAGGCCTCAGCTTTATTTTCTCCAGCCCCTATTCAAGATAGGAATTGCTTTGCTTCAAACGCCTCTGAGGATAGTACATTCTGACTTTAAGGGGCTTATGGAGGCCGGGCGCGGTGGCTCACGCCTGTAATCCCAGCACTTTGGGAGGCTGAGGCGGGTGGATCACGAGGTCAAGAGATCGAGACCATCCTAGCCAACATGGTGAAACCCCGTTTCTACTAAAACATACAAAAAAAAATTACTGGGCGTGGTGGCGTGCACCTGTAGTCCCAGCTACTCGGGATGCTGAGGCAGGAGAATTGCTTGAACCCAGGAGGCAGAGATTGCAGTGAGCCAAGGTTGTGCCACTGCACTCCAACCTGGCACCTGGCGACAGAGCAAGACTCAGTCTCAAAAAAAAAAAAAAAAAAAAAGGTGGCTTATATTCTAGTGGGGGAAGACCAATGTAGAGATGAATATGATGCAATTAGCTAGAAGGTGCATCTGCAGTGGGGGTGGGTGGGAGTACTGTCAGGGAGGGAGGAGAATGAAGAGAAGTCAGCTAAGGGGCTGAGGGATCGGAGAGGCTCTGGGCAGGGAAAGTCCAGCTGGCCAGGGGACTACCCACTGTGTGTGCTCAGTGTTAAGTTTTAAAGAAAGGTGAGGGTTAAAGAAAGACACACACACACAAAGAGGGTGGCTTGCCAGCAAATGCAGGCTTTATGTCCAGGATAAAACCTACAGAAGTGGGGGACCACCACTGCTTACAGGCTGGGGCAATTTATAGGTATGGGCGGGAGGGGTATGGGCAGTATGACTTACTGCCCAGCAGGATATTTATCAGATGCTCCTGTGATGAGGCAGTTCTGTGCCTTGTTCGGGCTGAATGTGGTGCTCCTGGCACTTTCTCCTGGAAGAATATAATAAGTAGCATGCTGTTTCTTCAACTGGGTTTCTGTCCACCTTGCGGTCAAGTGGTCAGGCAGGATGCTTCTCATGGCCCAAATCCCTGTGAGATGTTTCATTTTAACCAAGGTCTGCAAAATAGCGGGGAGTTTACAAAATGGTGCAGTTTGGACTAACACCCAGTTATGAGATACTTAGAGTGAGCTGGAAGGACTGCCCATTTTTTTCAGCCATGGTCAGTGACTCTCTTGTCAACTCTCACAAGTTTGTTACGTTTCCTTTTCTTTTCTTGCTCTCATATCCAAATGATCATCAGTCTCTTTAACGCCACCATTTCCTCTTCCGGCAGGAACACCTGATTTTCCTAACCCTGGCTCCCCTCCCAGGTCCAGGTCTTCCTAACCCCTCCTTTCTCTTTTCTTGTTTTCACCTCTGGCCACAGGGAAATTGAGCTTCAGGAGAAAGGAGGTATGGTCGTTTCCAAGAAAACTGGAATCATTGTAGAAAAAGAAGCTGAGAGTGGTCAGAGGTAAGGTACAATTTTGGAGGTTAGGAGTCGCAGGTCCTGTGATGGTCCTGAGCACATACTTGAGTTTATGAAACCACCTTGGCAAAAATCACATCAGTGAGAAAACTGCAGCTGGGGGAGACCTTGATCCAGCCAGAACCGCTTCTGGCCTTTAGCTTTCATGCTGCCTTAATTATTCCTGAGCTTAGTCTGCGCTAGTTTTGGGAGACATTTAGTTTATGGTCGAAATGATCATCGCCCTTCCCTAAAGCTCAAGCACCTTTGTAAAGCTAATGAGAGACCACCAGGCTAGGGGAGAGGAGGAGCCTGAATTCTGCTAAGGTATAGACATGAATGATTCTGGAGGTCACTAGATATGCGACTTCCCCAATCACTCCTGCAGGTAACATTACTGTTGTAGAACCTGAGATTGTCCTTTTGAGGTATCATTTCAGGTTTTTCTGCCCGTCTGACACAGATACCTCCACCTGGATCAGAGCCTGGACCCAGCCACGGCTCCTGTGGCCCCACCCAGAAGTGACTCAGTACACAAGAGGACCCTTTCTCACACCCCTATGACTGCACCCCACAATCAGCAGCAAACTCCCATTGTTTAGCTATTCCTACCCCTTCCCACCAAATTACCTCTGAGCTTTCCGTGAGATTAATTTGAGTAATAACTCTGTCTGTCACATGGTGTCAGGGACCTTGTGTCAATTAAACTCTGTTTTTACTGCGATGCCATGGTCTTTGTGCAGTGAGCAGGAGGAACCTATGGGACAGTTACAGTTATATTTTGCAATAAAATAATTTTAGCAGCCTCAGAATGTTTCCACAATGTGAATATAGTCAAAGAAATGAGTTACTAATGAAATCAGTATTTCATGTATAAGAAATCATTTTGAACATGATTATATTGTTATAGAAAACTTTTAATCCTACACAATAAAATTTTAATGAAAGTTGAATGATTGTATTGGGACTCCAACACTGTCTAAACATGAAATGTGCAAATGCCCTTGTTAGTAAAAACAACTTTTATTTTTTTTCCAGTTTTATTTTGACAGAGTTAACATAAACATAGAGTTTTCAGCTCAAAATGATGGAAAACCCCTATGTAGATCTTCCAAAGTGGACACTCAACAGGAAGCTATAAAGAGAAGTAAAAGTGATAGCACGTTATCAGTGAACAAAAAGGTGAGTTCTTGTTATGTTAATTGCTACTGGAGAATTTGATTTAAGACATCAGAAAATTGCATTATAATTTTGGTGTGAAAGGGATACTTTAAACAATATTCTGTTCATTCATTTACTTGCTCATTCAACTAAACGTATTGAGTAGCTATTCCATGCAAGCACCCCTCTGGCCCTGGGGGTGCAGCAAAGTGTGAAGCAGAGGCCCTCTGCCCATGGAGCCACACTCTGAGGGGACCCCCATCAGTGAGCGTGGAGGGAGGAGCACCGGGAACAGCTGGCTGGCTGAGGCCTTCTCAAGAGGGAATGTCTTAGGCAGTATTTGAAGGACTCCTATGGGTATAGGGAACATACTGGGGAAAGGAGAGACACAGGATTCTTCTTAGAACTTGAAGAAATTTCTGTAATTGTTTTTTGAAAGAAGAAGTAACCATCAGTTAAAATGAGATACTAAAGTGTACTCTTTGGTTATAAAAATTAAAACACTCTCAACATGATGCAGAAATAGGAACATCCATGGAAGAGGAGAAAAAAGCTAACAAAGTTGAGAATGTGGAATATGATAAATGTGCCTCCATGTACTTTGTACTTCTGTTTTAAAGAATTTATTCTGCACATTGTTTTCTGTTCCACAAGACAGAATTACAGACGCTCTTCCAGGTGGCAGATCCGAGTCAGCCAGGAACCGCCAACCTGGAGATGAGGCGCCTCGAAGAGTGGTCACGTGTGAGGAGAGAAGTGTCACTGCTGTCACTCAGTGATGAATTCCTGTGTGTGGTGGGTTCCAGCAGTCAGCCAGAGGCCATCACCAAACTTTTTTCACCTTGTATTAAATTGAACTCACCAGAAACAGTGCAAGGTCAGGAAAGGCAGTCATCAGGGTCATCGACCTCTAGGACTTCACATTTGCTGTGAGTAGACCTTAGCGTGCCAGGAGAAGTTTCTTATCGAAACCCAGCTTCCACCAGCAAAGGGAGGAGGAAACCAAATCAGGACCACAGCCCTCTCTCCTGTAGCAGGAGGGTACATTCAGGAACTCAGAATCTGGAGGACAGGTGAGCAGGGGTTAGGGGCGATGTGGTTTGGATTTGTGTTCCCACCCAAATCTCATGTCAAACTGTAATCCCTAGCATCGGAGGCGGAGCCTGGTGGGAGGTGATTGGGTCACGGGGGGCAGATTTCCCCTTTGGTGCTGTTCTCGTGATAGTGAGTGAGTTCTCCTGAGATCTAATTGTTTAAAAGTGTGTAGCACCTCTCCTTTCTCCCTCTTCCTCCTGCTCTGGCTGTGTAAGATGTACCTGCTTCCCCTTCACTTTCCACCATGATTGTCAGTTTCCTGAGGCCTCCCTGCTGCCATGCTTCCTGTATAGCCAGCAGAACTGGGAGCCAATTAAACCTCTTTTCTTTATAAATTATCCAGTTTCAGGTAGCTCTTTATAGCAATGTGAGGATGGACTAACACGACAGTGATGTCTGACATTGCAAATAACTCAAAGTCTCCCTTTCCCAGAGAGGTGCTCCCACAGTGACATAGTTCATCCCATGGCCAGGCTGCACATGAGCCTGTGCGCTCAATCTCATGGGCTGAGGATTCCACCACAGCAGCTCTTTCTCATGTTTAAACTCAAATTCTATAACTTAATTTTAAAATTTATAATTATTTTCTTGCTTTCAAGGTAATTATTCTGTTATAGAAAACATAGGAAGCTGTAAAGTGACATAGAAAAAGTAATTTGCAATGTCGCTACCTAGAGATAGCTTCTTGCTAAGATTTTGGTAAATTTCCTTCCAGTATGTTATATAAACAAGCAAATTGGCTGCTACTGCACACGTAATTTGCATTGTGACTTTTCCCCTCCATTTAATCTGTAATCTTCAATAATTTATATTATTGCTATTTGAAATATTTAGAACATTAAAAATTTAGTGCCATAAACACAGTGCAGTGCAGATCCTTTCAGCCACATCTTTATGTCGTTAGCTTTGCTTTATGAATGATTTCAAGAACTGGAATTGTGTGCAAGGCTCCAGAAGAATTTTTTGCATGTGTTTGATTTTAATTTAATTAATTAATTTTTTAGCAGTTTTTTTTTGAGACAGAGTCTTGCTCTGTCTCCCAGGCTGGAGTGCAGTGGTGTGATCTCGGCTCACTGCAACCTCTGCCTCCTGGGTTCAAGCGATTCTCCTGCCTCAGCTTCCTGGGTAGCTGGCATTGTAGGCGTGTGCCACCACACCTTGCTAATTTTTATATTTTTAGTAGAGATGGGGTTTCACTATGTTGGTCAGGCTGGTCTTCAACTCCTGACCTCATGATCAGCCTGCTTCGGCCTCCCAGGGTGCTGGCATTACAGGCATGAGCCACCACGCCCCGCCTGATTATAATTTCCTCTGTTTGCTTTTAAATAATTAAATATAAAGTCAACCAACAACATTTTATATACTTGTATTTTCTTTCTAGACTTGCTAGGCTAGGAATTGAGGAAAGAAAACAGTACTTTGGGAGAATTTGCTGAGGAACAACTTAAAGTGGATTCTCTGACAGTAGACAATTCCATCCAGCTACACAGGGCACAGGTGTAGCTCCTCAGTGTAGACAGGCTATGGGGTCATTTTTTCCACCCATTGGGAATATGTTTGTATCCTGTACAAAGTGTGGCCCTGTCACCTTGCCAGTGGCCTGGAGGGTTGCGGCATGAAGTGGGTGTTTTAAATTCCAATTGAAACTGACTTTCTGTGCACCTGGATTCCGTGAGGTGCTGCCTGATTTCCCTCCAGCTGGAGGCCCTTGGATCCTGCATTTTAGGGACAGCCCCTTATGTTTGTTTCTCACGCTCATGGGTGGTGTTTCTTCCCCAAGCTGTAATGGTCGATGAGTCAGGCCCTTGTGTTAAGTGGTGGGTTCCCACAGGGGTTGGGAGGAGCCCTAGGGCTTGGAGGTCGGGACAATTTTTAAAGACAATCAGATTTTATCAATCAAATATTCATCTTCATGTATCTATCACCATTCAAACCTGAAACGACACTCATATGTAAGTCCCTGCAGTTTGGAGTCTTAGGGAGAAGAAGACTCTGACTTGATACTCAGAAGGTGGAGAGGTGACTTCTGGGGGAGGTGGGCCTGCTGCTAATATGCCCAACTCCCACAGTAGAGAGCTTCAGTATGGCAGAGGGAAGGAGAGGAGAAGAGGAGCTGGTGCTCACAGAGGACCTCATACAGGGCCAGCAGGGCCTCTCCACCTGAGACCTTCCGTTGGGTGCAGGAGTCAAGAGAGCATTTTAAATTGTGCCCTAAAGTACGACATCTTGGCTACAGTAAACCAGACATTCTCTAGTGCATGTGGAGAATGTTACGATCTGATTGATGAAATTGTTCTTATTAAGGGGATTAGATTATAAGGCACAATTACTAATATTATTTTCAGTGCTTTTTCTCAATGGTCATCCTTAACCACAAGTGATCTTTTTATTAAATCATAGAATCACAGCTTTTTAGAACTAAATGAGGCCTCAGAAATTAACTGAAATCTCTCATTTTGCAGATGAAGAAACTAAGCCCTATAGAGATGTATGGCTGTGACCTTGACCAGGTTCCCTGGTTCATGTCCTTTTTCTCCTTGCATCTTCCTAGAATCCTCAGCTGTGCCCAGGGCTGTGGGCAGCACCCTCCTGCAATGCCTGGTGCCCTGGGGGCCCACACGCCCCGATTCTTCTCAGCTGCTGTTTGTTGGCCAGCCCTCGTCTCTCCTCCTCCTGGTCTGTGGTTCCCTGCGGGCAGATCCTTCCCCCGTCCCTCTCTCCTTGTAACTCCAGTGACCCGATCTAACTTCTTTCCCTCAACTATCAGACTTGCACGGCGAACTCTTACTCTATCTTCAGTAACCCGCTGGCAGCTTAGCTTTGAGCCCACAGTTTCCAATGCCTCCTGCATGAGAGCACCTGGTCAGCCACGCTGCAGATCCAGCGCACCCGAGAGGAGACTCCCCTCTGCAGGCGTCTCCCCCATGCAGCCCCTCAGTCTCCCTCTTCCTCTCTGGCTGGAAACATGAGACCCATCCTGGCTCAGGTGCTCCTTCATCATCAGAGCCTCATCCATCTCTGGAACCTGCATTTCTGTCCGTGTAGACTTAGTAGTACCAGGTCTTTCTTCATATTTCTGCTGCTTACCGTCAGCCATGTTTGCTTAAAGTGTCATTCTTGGCACCACGTCAGAGTAGCATGCGGCCCTTGTTAAAAATTCACATTCTCAGCCTAGAACTATTGAGTCAGAAATTGTGTGGGTAAGGCCTAGAAATGTACATAAAAAGAGTTTCTACTGTAGCAAATCACCGAAACTTAGTGGTTTAAAACAACAATCACGCATTCTCTTATGTTCTATATGTCAGAATCCTGGCTGAGTCTCGTGGAGCGACAGCTCAGGCCCGGGCAGGTTCGCTCGTTCTGGGGGCTGGAAGTGGGCTCTGCTTTCTTGCCTTTTCCAGGCCTGAGAGCTCCTTGGCTCCTGGTCCCTTCCTCCCTCTTCAGGCCGGAGTGGAGCCTCTTCAAACCTCTCTATACCCTGCTTGCTTCCTTCCTTCCTTCCTTCCTTCCTTCCTTCCTTCCTTCCATCCTTCCTTCCTTTTTTCCTTCCTTCTTCCTCCCTCCCTCCCTCCCTTCCTTCCTCCCTCCCTCCCTCTCTCTCTCTCTCTTTCTCTCTCTCTCTTTCTTTCTTTTTCTTTTCTCTTGAGATAGGGTCTCACTCACTCACCCAGGCTGGAGTACAGTGCCACAATCTCAGCTCACTGCAGCCTCTGCCTCCTGGGCTCAAGTGGTTCTCTCACTCCAGCCTCCCTATAGCTGGGGCTATAGGAGTGCAACCTTATAACCACACTTGGCTAACTTTGGCATTTTTAGTAAAGACTGGGTTTTACCATGTTGGTCAGGCTGATCTTGAACCCCTGACCTCATGATCCACCTGCCTCGGCCTCCCAAAGTGCTGGAATGACAAGCGTGAGCCACTGTGCACGGCCTCCCTGCTTTCATTGTCACATCACCTCTCTGATTCTGACCTCTGGCCTCCCTCAGGTAAAGACCCTAGTGATG
>CAUYLG010041695.1:0-21008 GCA_963573385.1 Cacajao melanocephalus
CCAAATCCACAAAACATACATTTTTCTCAGTATCACATTACACCTATTTTAAAAGTGACCACATAATTGGAAGTAAATCACTCCTCAGCAATTGCATAGCGTTTCACAGGTTTAAATAAAATATTGGTTGGCTGCTTGTTTGTTATTTTTATCCCTTATTCCTTCCTGTCTCCATTGTTAAGCACAATTATTGGCATAAAAGAGGTTTTTAATACCCATTTTTGGACTGCATTCTATCCTGGGCAATAGAACAAGAATCCCGTTCTCTCTCCCTCTTTCTCTTCCTCTTTCTTTCTCTCTTACATTCTTTTTTCTTTCTTTCACTCTTTCTTCCAAAAAAAAAAAAGCCAAAGAAATAGGGAAGCCTGTTTTTGTTCTAAGTTTGATGAAGAAGTGGAGAAGTGTGATTGGACAAAGGCAGTATGATCTAATAATGATAAACAAGGGGGAACTCAGGAAGGCCTGTTTGTTCGGCTTTTTTTCTGTGTCCCTGTGTCTTCAGAGATAAAGATGTTCCTCCCCTCCAGCAAAGAGTGAGCACCTCTCACACAAGGACCTTTTGACTAGCTTCAGGGGAAAGTCAGCTTAGTTTCATGACCTGCTTCAGGAAAAGAAGCGTGAGGAGAAGATGAGAGAGGTATTCTTGCTTCTGCTGTTTCCTCCAATGCCAGTGTGTCATATTTTGGGGTAGTATTCCCTGAACCCCACCACAGCCTCAGAGGCTGGGGCTTTGCCCAAGGGTGAATCGCAGCACTCTGCCAGGTGTTTCAAACAGCAGAGGTTAGTTATGGGGTATTAATTCAAAATAGCTACCACACATGAGCTTGTCACCCTGCACTGACTCATTCTGTTACCACTACTGTTAACTCTGACCTAGGATTTGTGGTTCATTTGGGATGACATGCATGCTTCAGATCTCAGGCCCTAGTGACCTCACCTATAAATTTGGGGTGGAAAGTGATAGGCCTGGATGACCCTCAGTGGCCCTTCTAGCACAAAAATTTCTCAAGTCAGAAGAGTGCTTCTACTTTCCCTGGGACAGTGACCCCAAATAAACCATAAGTAATCATCCTTCCAGTGGAGTTCATACGCTTAGCGTTGTGTTTACTTTACTGACTGTAAGCAGGACCAGCACCTATCATTCACTCACATTCCTTCCATCTGGATACAAGGCAGCAGAAACCAGCAGAATGCTTTTATTCACAGAGCTAGATGCCTACACCAGAAAACAAACATTAACCAAATCGCAGTAGAAATACTTTTTTTTTTTTTGAGGTGGAGTCTCACTCTGTCACCCAAGCCGGAGTGCAGTGGGCAGTGATCTTGGCTCACTGCAGCCTCCACCCCCAGACTTAAGTGATCCTTCCACCTCAGCCTCCCAAGTAACTGAGATTATAGGCACACCCCACTACACTCATTTTTGTATTTTTAGTAGAGATGGGGTTTCACCATGTTGTCCAGGCTGGTCTTGAACTTCTGACCTCAAGAGATCCACCTGCCTCAGCCTCCCAAAGTGCTGGGATTACAGGCATGAGCCATCACGCCCAACCACACATACATTTTAAATTGCAATTATGATAACTTCTTTGGATGAGTGGCTGCTCCTAAGGGAATGTATAATGAGAATCTGACTTAAACATGGGGTCAGGGGAGTCTTCCCTAAAGAGGAGTAAATGGGTTTAGGAGATAGTTCATGCTTTCACCATTAAGTATAATGCAGCCTACAGGAATTTTGTAAATGCCTTTATTATTTTAAGAAAGTTTCCTACTGTTCACAGTTTGCTGAAAGTTTTTATCATGAATGGATATTGACTTTTGATAAATGCTTTTTTGTGTTCCTTGAAAAGATTTTATTATTTTAATCCTTCATTCTGTTAATAGAGTAAATTACATTGATTAGGTTTCTAATGCTTAATCAAGCTTGCATTCCTGGGATAAACCCAACTTAATAAAGATGTATTACCCTTTCTCTAATATTAATGGAAGTCAGAGACAGGGGCCCAGGTAATTTAATTCTGCCTGTAATTCTTGACATGATTTGGATTTGTGTCCCCACCCAAATCTCATGTTGAATTGTAATACCCAATGTGGGGTCTGGTGGGAGGTGATTGGGTCACAGGGGTGGTTCTTTGTGAATGGTTCTATTGTTTCTTCTTGGTGCTATTCTTGTGACAGTGAGTTCCTGGGGGATCTGGTTGTTTAAAAGTGTATAGCACCTCCTCCCTCACTTGCTCTTGCTCCTGCTCCTTTCTACCAGGTAAGATGCCTGCTCCCCCTTCACCTTCCACCATGATTGTAAGTTTCCTAAGGTCTCCCCAGAAGTGGAGCAGATGCCAGCATCATGCTTCCTGTTCACCCTGCAGAACCATGAGCCTACTAAACCTCTTTTCTTTATAAATTACCCAGTCTCCAGTATGTCTTCATAGCAATGCCAGAACAGACTAAAAATTCTCAATCCGCATTTTAAAATAATCACCATCTCCTAAGTCTGGGTGAAGACATAATATGTGTTACAAGGGAGCATGGTAAATGCTGGAGACACAAGTTGATTTATAAATGATCTGCCATGATGTGGGATATATAGCAAGACAGGTTTCAGTATGAGCCACACCTTGAATGACAGCAGAGAAAATCACTTTTAATGGATGCCAGGGGCTGGCAGGTGTGGAAAAGACAGAGGGAGTCTGGGAAACAGAGAGGACACGAGCGTGGTTGGGTAGAAGAAGGACTGTCCATGGATGAGCATGACTGCTGGGCTGTGGCATTCGAACCTTATCCTCCTGATCCGCAGGGAACCATGAACACAGGAAAGGGCTCACAATGCAAAGGTAAGTGAATAAAGCATGATACAAAACTGGAATACAGAATGACTTCAATTTTATTAAATTGTGTGTGAGATGAGAGAGGGTGGTTGTATTAGTTTGCTAAGATGGCCAAAACAAAATACCATCAGTTGGGTGGCTTAAACAACAGAAATTTATGTCTCACAATTCTAGAGGCTCAAAGTTCACAATCGAGGTGTTGGTAGGATTGGCTTCTGCTGAGGCCTCTCACCTGGGCTGGCAGACGGCCGCCCTCTCGCTGCCTCCTCATGTGGTTGTCCCTCTGTGAACAAGACCTCCTGGTGTTTCTTCTGTGTCCAAATTTCTTCCTTTTATAAGCGCATCTGTCAGTCTGGATCAGGGTCCATCCTACCAGCTTCATTTTAATTTAATTACCTCTTTAAAGGGCCGTTCTCCAAATACAGTCAAGTTCTGGCATCACCATTTCCAGTGACTGAGGAGGCCAGAAGAACAACGACGATGGTGTCTGCCCTCCACATGTACTGTGCTAAGCACAGGCAGAATCTGAAGGTCACCAGCTGGAGCCCATGGCTCCCTGTCCTGGGGTTTGAGGAATGCAGCCTTGCTGGGCCTCATTGGCCTGCACAGCCAGATCCGGCTGCTCTTCCTCACCCCACGCTTGCGCCGGTCAGCCAGAGCCTGACCACCTGTGCTTCAACCGACGGAGTGCTCACTGGAGCAGCATCAGCCCCTCTTTCCTCTTCAGAGGCTGCGTCAGAGCAACTTCACTTCAGTGCATGACACCTGAGAGGCACCTACGGCTGGAGAGAAAAGTCAGCAGCCTGCCTTGCCAGAGGATGGACAGACCACGTTTGGACTTCAGTTTCCAGGTGGAACAAAAGTATTTCTATATTCTTTACCTTAAAAATTAGTTGAAAGGCCCTGTCTGTTCCCAAATGTCTAACGTCTAAGAGTTGCATTCATTGTCTGGTTAAGGATATCCTCTTCTTCTCTCTTCCCCTCCCATTTTTACTGTAAAAACATTTTAACTAGAAAAAGAAAACCTCTTATGTACTCACTATTCCAGGCAAGATTCTTTTTTCTTTTTCCTTTTTTTTTTTTTTTTCATTTCCTTACATTCTCTGTGCATTCGCCTATGCACCAGGGGATTTAAACAATAGACTGGGAAAACAGAGGAGAGGGCACTGAGGGTGCCCTTTTGTAGTAGAAATTGATTTTGCAGCCCTCCCCTCCCCTGACACACACGCACATACACGCACTGGGTATTTTGTTAGCCTTAACCAAAGATCAAAACAACATAGCATTGACCTTAACTCACAGCCTCCAGATACAGGGAAAAAGTCTCTGGGTAGGGGAATATAGGCTCCCCACCAGAGCCCTTATTGATGGCAATTTAGCAACAGGTATTTTATTTAAGGCCTGAATTTTTCATACAGAGACACACAGTGATTCGGCTTTCAGGTATGTTTCATAAGGAAGTAGGAATGGAGAAAAGACGGGATTTTGAATATTTTACACAGCTTTGCTGATGAATAGTAAACAACTGGAAGTGATATGTCTGAATGTGAAGGAATAATTAAATAAATGTGGCACCCATGAGTAGAATGCATGCCTCAGGCACAGGCACATGCACCTTCTCCAGGTGGGAAGAGTTTCCCGTGCACCCCTCACCCCCACCCACAGGAAGAACTATGGGACCTACAGGAACTCCAGTGCTCCCAGCGCACTCCCAGCGCACTCCCAGCCTGTGGCACTAGATTGTCACGTGGGCAACACAGGGTGGCTTTGCTGTCAGAACAGCACCGGCTCAAATCTGGCTTGTCTTGCCTTGGCTGGGTAGCCTGGGCAGCTCTTCCACTTCCACCAACCTGGGGAAGTGGGGTTGATATTCTGAATCTGCAGGGCTCTCGGAGGAGTTATGGGGTCCCTGACACATGAGAGCAAGCCTCTGCGCATAGTCACCCAGCCAGCATGCTGTGGAGCCAGGATTTTAAATCAGATCCAGCCAGTTCCAGAATCATTACTTTTTCTGTTCCGTATGCATACCAGGCTGCCTCTTTCTAGATTATCCTCCAAAAAGCCCTGGGGAGGTGGCAGCAGCATGAGCTGCAGACAGGCGGCCAAGAAGTGAGGCCCCAGCCAGGGATCTGAGCATGGTCTTTGCCCTTGGGACACAAGGCATCCATCCAAGAGGTCACAGAAATCAGCAGCTTTCACCGGGAAGCCCCGAGTCCTGGGATTGGGGTGCTGGAGGGGGATCCAAAGAAAATAATTATTGGTTTGGAAGGAGATGCTGTTCTCCATCTCGGCCAGCTGTTAAAGGGACATGGATTGAACTCGCAGGCTGGGAGGGGCATTTTGTTTTCCTTGGCCATATCAGCCTGTTTTTACAGTTGAGAGAGCAGGAGATGACTCTCCAGCCTGTGGCAGAGACAAAGTGCCCTTGGGCCAACTCTGTGGAAGATGTTCCCACCCCTCTTCCAGGAGGAGCTCATGCTGGTGGGTGCACAACCCAACTGGTGGCTGACACAAGGCCAGAGGGCACTCTCTGCCTTGCTGAGGCCTCAGGCTCTGGGCTACAAAAGCCCTGGGTCCCCCTTGCAAAGGCCCCAGCTTCCCCTCTGCAGCCAAGTCTTTACTTCCCCTTCCCCATGAAAAATGTCTTCACAGACTGTCATTCTCTGGTCTCTTGACTGCCTTTCTCTAGTTTCCATTCACAATCTCCCAGAGATGGGATGTCTCTCCAGAAGGCACCTGGGTTGTGAGGATCGATGGTCAATTTTGGTCAACGACAAATTACGTACACCACAGTGGCTCCCTCAGATTATAAAGGAGCCAAATAATTCCTATCGCCAAGTGACAGTGCTATGCCTTCTAAATTTGTGTAAGTATACTCTGTGATGTTCACACAATGACAAAATCATCTAATGATATATTTCTCAGAATGTTTCCCTGTTGTTAGGTGACACATGACTGTATTCAGAAACAAGGAGGCTCCAGTACAAAAAGAATATCACTTCCATGTGTGGGTAGGTCTTCTGGGTCCATCACAGGCAGCCAATTCAAGCAGTCCATCTGTCAACAGAACTCTTCTTCCAGACTCACAGGGACAGAACTGATAGGCCCATCCTCCTTTCTTCTTTCCCTTCCTTCTCTCCTCTCCACCTTCTTCTTCTCCTTCCATCCTTCTCTCCTTCCTCCATCCTTCCTTTCCTTCCCTTCAGAGGATCCTGCAGAGGCTCCGGGTGTCAGAGCAAAACACTCCAAAGATCACTAGAGGGATATGGATTCCTACATCTCCATACAACTTCACCCAAGGTACAGTCACCCTCTCTGGGATGAAAAAGAGAGAAAGGGAGGGAGGAAACCTTTGTTAAGCACCTACTGAGTGGTAAGTGACCTCACAAGCCTATTAGGGGGTATGAGGCTTCCTATCTGTATGAATGAGGTTGTATATGAGAGTCAAGAGGGTAATTGGTAGAGACAAGACCAGGACCTGGCAAGTTTCTGGTGTCAGTGTTCACACCTGTGCCACTCAGCATCACAGAGCTACAGAAATGAAATTCCCCCAAAGAGGCTGCTTCTGAAACTAGTGACTTGCCCAAAGGCCACAATAAAAAGAGCTCACATATCTGTACAGCCGGGACACTGAAAATGCATGATATGCAACTACACGTCACCAAGTGAATGAGTCCTGCAGATGGCAGGGCCAGCCCATATCAGCTCACAAGACTTGATCATGAAATAGTCTGAAATTTTGCAAGCTGGTTGTTAAATAACCGGTAGCTTGGCATCAGCCATGGTGGAGGTGTTGATGCTGGTAAATGCTAAAGATGGGGTCTTTCGTTTTTTGATTTTTTGGTTGGTTTTGTTTTTGTTTTCCGAGAATCAATTGACCAGAACGCCACTGGATGGCCTTCACAGATGCTCAGCAAAAGCAGCCCCATACAAAAGAGGACACCACATGAGGAGGTCAAGGACAACAAAGCTGAGCTACGGTGATAGAGGCCACAGGCATGGCAGGCATCTGGGGAGGTGGTTGTATTCTGGGTCTTGATCTTGGTGGTGGTTTCATGGGCATGGTCAGTATATGAAAATTCACTGTGCTTCACATTTATGATGGAATGTTTCTCATAGACACAGCCTCATAATATTTCTATGCATCTTGGTAGTGGAGAAGAAAATGGGGCCCTCTATTCCCTTTTATGAGAAAAAAAAGGATCACTGAGTGAACCTTTAAAAGAGATTAAATGAGGCTTCATACACAGGACTCTTGAAGAGTTCAGGATCAGGAGTCAGCGGATCCATCCAGCTCTGCAAACTTGGGCAAGTTCTAATCACTTCAGGCTTCAGTTTCTTCCCGTGTTAAGTAGAGATAATAACTTCTACTTCTAGGGTTGTTGAAGAGATTAAATATGTGTCACTTTGTCTAAAATACTACAAATGTTCAATATATTGGCTATGATTGTTATTCAGCCCCACAGGTGGGTAGGAGAAGGGAAAGAGAAGAAGAAGAACGCATTTTTGAGAATACAGCCCATGAAGGAGAGCACACCATTCCTGCCTGATGCGTGCTTGGCTCTGTTCTTTCCCCGTGGCTGGCTGAGCTCCCTCCTAACTCTGAAAATAATGAATCTGCAATGGTTTACAATGGTCCTGGCTCAAAAGATCCCAACTTGGAGCAAGTTTGATTCTGGGGCACACCTGGGGACACAATCCAATCTAGATTCACATGGAGGACACATTTTCCCACCTAAGCCCATAGCTGGTTCACAGTTCAGCTCTGAAGGAATCATACCAATCACGGAAGGGCTGAAAATTCTGACAAAGGCTTATAGAAAGATCCTCACAGAAAACATAAATAATGAAAATTACAGAGTTTCCATTTCTCTCAAAGTGGATTGTGTGTTAGAATTGAGTGTTTCACACTTGGATCCCAACATGCTTTCCACCCAGTCTATTGTTAAGTATGAATCGTAGATCCTCAGGTCTAAAAGGGTCCCAGGAAACTCTCTCATCCAATGGCCTACTGGATGCTTAAATTCTCAAATTTCACTAGCTCAGTGGTTGGCTGGCCAGCACATCCAACACATTGGACAGTATGTTCCAGAATAGGCAGCTCACTACTTCATAGGCAGCCATGGCATCCATGCATAGCTATGTGGAAACATTCCCGTGGCTAAGAGAAATCAGCCTGACCGTGGTTCCCCAGTGAGCCTGGGCCTCTGCCTCCGGGTCACCCAATGACATCAGAAAGATACCTTTTCCATGAAACATTCCCCATCCTGTGTGCAAACACCTTCCACCTGCCCACCCTCCCATTTCCTAGGTTCAGCCATGCCTTTGAAGGCTAGCACCTTTGCTTCTTCCACATGTCTCCATTTCCCGTTTCTTCATCTTCCTAGTCTTGCCTTTGCACTTTTAACTATTGCAAAAGTACCAAAACAAGGCCTAAAAAGCCTTTTGCCTTCAAAACCAACTTTTTCTTTAAAAAAAAAAAAAGCTTTCCTCAATTCATGGCATCCAGATCTTTTGCAACCTGTCTCTGCCTATTCTTCCAGCCTTATCTTCTGATGCTGCCCACGTGTACTCTCTCCTTCAGCAGTAATGGGTCTTCCTCCATGACTCTTCAGGCTATTCCCTGCACCCTGTCATCGCCCCCACAATCCCAGCTCAGATGTTGCTTCTCCCCTCACTATGAGGCCATACCAATGTCTATCTGTGCCTCACTATCCTCCCCAGCAGGTCCCTTCTCCCTCCATGGTCTCTCAAGGAATCTCTTCCCACCTATTCCACCATCCTGGGATCATCTCTTTGTATTTCTCTCTCCTACCAGACAGTGAAAGCTTGGATCAGAAACCAAGCATTGTGTCTCATCTTCCAGCACCTTCCAGCCTTCTCACACCTGTTATACCTGCCATTGATTGACTGATTGTTTAGAAACAGGTCTCACTGTGTTACCCAGGCTAGACTGCAGTGGCTATTCACAGGCACAATTATGCACCTACTATTTTTTTTATCAGCTTTTAAGTTCCAGGGTTCATGTGCACGATGTACAGGTTTGTTACATAGATAAACATGTGCCATGGTAGTTTGCTGCACAGATCAACCCATCACATAGGTATTAAGCCCATCATCCATTAGCTATTCTTCCTGATGCTCTTCCTCCCATGCACCTTCCGACAGGCCTCAGTGTGTGTTGTTCCCTGCCATGTAGCCATGTATTCTCATTGTTTAGCTCCCACTTAAAAGTGAGAACCTGCAGTGTTTGGTTTTCTGTTCCTGCATTAGTTTGCCAAGGATAATGGCTTCCAGCTCCATCCATGTCCCTGCAGAGGACGTGATCTCATTCCTTCTTATGGCTGCACAGTATTCCATGGTGTACATGTATCACATCTTCTTTATCCAGTCTACTGTTGATGGGCATTTGGGTTGATTCCGTATCTTTGCTATTGTGAATATTGCTGCAATGAACATACACGTGCATGTATCTTTATAATAGAATGATTTATATTCCTTTGGGTATATGCCCAATAATGGGATTGCTGGATATTGCTGATCAAATAGTATTTCTGCTTCTAGATCTTTGAGGAATTGCCACACTGTCTTAGACAATGGTTGAACTACCTTACACTCTCACCAACAGTGTAGACGCGTTCCTTTTATTCCACAGCCTTGCCAGCATCTGTTGTTTCTCGATTTTTTAATAATTGCCATTCTGACTGGCGATTTTTGTGGTTTTGATTTGTATTTCTCTAATGATCAGTGATATTGAGCTTTTTGTCATCCGTTTGTTGGTTGCATGAATGTCTTCTTTTGAGAAGTGTCTGTGGTGTCCTTTGCCTACTTTTTAATGGGCACACCTACAATTTTTAAGGAATAATTTTTCCTGCTCCAATAACCCAAGTCTGCCAAATATGTGTTAGCCATAAATTAGCTGGTTGTGTTTCTTTAAGAACTGTCAAGAGCCCATTTCCTGATATAAATGACAGTTTGTGTGGAAATAGTAGCTATGTTCAGCAACATGTTCAGATGCTAATCTCACTTAAGCCCAGTACATCAGTGCATTTCTCAACATGGATTTCTAAGAAGAAAGCTACAGTAAGGGTTCCAATTACAAGATTTTCTCACAAAAGTGAGTCACAGTTGTAAAAATCAGCACACTTGGTGCACAGTATGTAGAACAGTCCCTTTGATGAGGCTTTTATTGTCTTTGGATCTTGATCATGTTTTCAAAATTATATTCCATCAAGCCAGAAGCTATTACAAGTTAGTAAAAATAAGCATGTTTCTTATAATTAAAAATGTGATGCCAGAATTTGAGCTTATGAGACGATGAAGGAGATGCACTTTTCCCTATTCCTTCTGGTAAGTACAACTAAAAACCCTGGACATTATACGTAAAATCCGTAACTACGTAAGAAGATTCTGAGAGGCAGAGAGAAGGCAGACAGGAGGCTAGAAACCTCAACACACAACAACAGGATAAGGAGTTCCAACTTAATGTTTTACCTCATATATGCCAGAATTAGAGCTGAACAAGCCAGCAAACTGGAAACACCAGTGGGCACAGACAAAAATAGCCTTGACAAAAGCCTGCTCCCCACAACCAAAGGGTCAGCAAAAATTAGCCTAGCAAGACAGAACACTTTCAGACAATAACCATCCTACTCCAGCCAAACACCAAAGAAAAACTGTGGCTCGGCCACTACTCACACCAACCAGAGTCAAGTGGGAGCCTAGACTTGCACCCTCATCAGGCTGCCGGAATGTGCGCCAATCACCTGTCAGGTGGTGTCAGAAAAAGTTGAGTAGGGAGCCAGGACTTCTATCCCCACCAAGCAGTAATGAGAATCCTCCATCACTACATGGTGCCTTTAGAGACTACCTGGTCAGTCTGGATCTTCACCCTCAACTCATAGTTGTAAGCACCGCCCCCGCCAACCCCTCACTAGTGTAGTCTCAAAGGAGAGTGGAGAACCAGGATTTCACCACAGCCCGGTGTAATAAGGCCCACACCCCATAATCAGTGGTGTCAGTTGAGGCTGCATGGAGAGCAGAAATGAGTCACTCATATCTTTTTTAGTCAGGGAGGTATCAGTAGATACCAACACTGAGAGAACAGAGATATTAGATTATCTGACAAATATTCTAAAGAAGCTGTCATAAAAATGCTTCCATGAACAATTATAAGCACACTAGAAACCAATAAAAAATTGAAACTCTCAGCAAATAAACTGAAACTCTCAGCAAAGAAAAAGAAGATATACAAAAAACCAAATTGAAATTTTGGAAGTGAAAAATACAATAACTAAAATAACAGGCTCAGTGGATAGGATCAGCAGCAGGAGGGAGGGGGGACAGGGAAGAATCAGTGAGCTGGAACATGGAACAATAGAAATACTCAGTCTGACTAACAGAGAGAAAGTAGCCTGAAAATAATAAACAGAGCAATAGGGATTTGCGAGACTAGAACAAAAGATACATCTTTTATATTATCAGAATTCTTAAAGGAGAGGAGAAAGGGCTCAGGGCTGACAAACTAGTAAAGCAAATAAGGACTAAAAACTTCCAAATTTGGCAATACCTAAAGATTCAGCAAGCTGAGAAAACCAAAAACAAGGTCAAACCAAATAAATCTATGCAAAAATCTATCATAATCAAACTTTTGAAAATTAAAACAAAGGAAAAAACCTCAAAATAGTAAGAGAAAAATGACACCTTACCTATAGGTAATAAACAATTCAGATAACAGCATATTTCTCATTGGAAACCACAGAGTCCAGAAGGAAATGGCATATTTTTCATGTGCTTAAAGAAAATAACTGTCCACCCAGAATCCTATATCTAACAAAAATATCAGAAATTAAGAGGAAATTAAGGCATTCCCAAATGAAGAAAACTAAGAGAATTTGTAGAAAACAGACCTATAATAAAAGAAAGGGTAAAAGAAGTTCTATAACTACAAAAGAAATGACAAAAGAAGAAACCTTGGAAAATCAGAAAGGAAGGAAGAAAACAGCAAACAAAAATGTGGATAAATACAATACACTTTCTATATTAGTCGGTTTTTACACTGCTATAAAGACCTACCAAAACTGGATAATTTATAATTAAAAGAGATTTAATTAACTCAGTCCATATGGCTGGGGGGGGGGAGGCCTCAGGAAACTTACAACCATGGCAGAAGGCAAAAGGGAAACAAGCACGTCTTACCAGGGCAAAACAGGAGTGAGGGAGAGCGCACAAAAAAGTCACACCCTTTTAAACCATCAGATCTCATGAGAACCCACTCACGATCATGAAAACAGCTTGGGGGAAACTGCCCCATGATCCAATTACCTCTCACCAGGTCCTTCCCTCAATACATGGGGATTGCAATTTGAAATGAGATTTGGGTGAGAACACAAAGCCAAATCATATCACTTTCCTTCTCTTCAAGTTTTCTAAATTATGCTTGACATTTGAAGTAAAAATTATGGTACCCTGTGATATGGTTCTAACTATGTAATAGAAATATTTAAAACAATTATATTATAAATGAGGATAGTAAGGGGTCATAAAGGCAAATAAGATTTCTACACTTCACTAAAATTGGTAAAATAACACCTGTAGACTGTGATAAATTATGAATATATAATATAATACCTACAGCAACCACTAAAATACCATGCAAACAAGGACTGACATGGTTTGACTGTGTGCCCACCCAAATTTCATCTTGAATGATAGTGCCCATAATTCCCACGTTGTAGGAGGTAATTGAATTATGGAGGCAGGTCTTCCCATGCTGTTCTCATGATAGTGAATAAGTCTCATGAGATCTTATGGTTTCATAAAGGGGAGTCCCCTACACAAGTTCTCTCTTGCCTGCTGTCACATAAGACATAACTTTGCTCCTCATTCACCATCTGCCGTGATTGTGAGGCCACCCCAGCCATGTGAAACTGTGAGTCAAATAATCATCTTTCCTTTATAAATTACCCAGTCTCAGGTATGTCTTTATTAGTAGCATGAGAGCAGACTAATACAGGGACATTCAAAAATGCCATAGATAAACCAACACTAAATTCTTTAAAATGTTTAATCCACAGGAAATAAAGGAAGAAAGAGAAAAATGCAAACAAAGAGAACAGAGACAAAAGTCAGATTTAAGTCATATCAATAATTACATTAAGTGTAAATGGTAACAATGTGACAATTAAAATACAGAGATTGGCAGAGATTAAAAATACAGAGATGGGCATGATCCAACTATATCATATCTATAAAAATCAATTTAAAACATAATAATATCAGGAGGTTGAAGGCAAACGAATGGAGATTATATATATATGGTGTATCTCAGATAAAGTAGACTTCAGAGCAAAGAAAATTATTAAAGACCCAGAGGAACATGGTATAATGATAAAAGAAACAATCCACCAAATGATTTAGCAATCATAAATGGATATGCAACAACAGAACTGCTAAACAGACAAAGCAAAAACTGATGGAACTGAAAGGCAAAATAGACCAATCCACAATTACTGTTGGAGACTTCAATACCTTCCTCTCAACAATTGATAGAATAACCAGACAGAACACTGGCAAAGGTATAGAAGAACTGAACAACACCATCAACTAATAGGATCTAATCAACGTTTATAGACCATCCACCCAACAACAGCAGATGATAGAGTCTTTATAATTCCCTATGGAGCTTATACCAAGACAGACCCTATCCTGAGCCATAAAACAAACTTCAACAAATTTGAGAGACTTGAAATCATACAGTGTATTCTTTAGCCACAATGAAATAAAATTAGACATCAATAAGAAAAATCTCAAAACACTTGGAAACAACACATTTCTAAATTATCCATAGGTCAAAGAAGTCTCAAGAGCTTTTTTTTAAAAAAAATACATCGAACTTAATGAAAATGAAGATACGACATATCAAAAGTCATGAGACACAGCTAAAGCCATGCTAAGGGGCATATTTATAGCATAAAATGCATACATTAGAAGGAAGAAAGTCTCAACTGAACCTAAATTTCTACCTAAGGAATCTAGGGAAATAAAAAACAAAATATACTCAAAATAGACTGGGCACAGTAGCACACACCTGTAATCCCAGCACTTTTTGGGAGGCCAAGGAAGGCAGATCACGTGAGGTCAGGAGTTCAAGACCAGCCAGGCCAACATGGTGAAACCCCATCTCTACCAAAAATACAAAAATTAGCCAGTCATGTGGTGCCTGCCTGTAATGCCAGCTACCTGGGAGGCTGAGACAGGAGAATGGCTTGAACCTGGGAGGCAGAGGTTGCAGTGAGCCAAGATCAAATAACTGTATTCCAGCCTGAGTGACAAGAGCAAGACTCCATCTCAAAAAAATAAATAAAATAAATACACTAGAAACAAACAGAAAAAAAGTAAATATAAGAGCAGAAATCAATGAAATTGAAACAGAAAGACAAGGCAGAAAATCAATAACACAAGTGAAGTATAGAAATCTTACTTTCATTTAGATCCTTTTATTGTCTCTGCTTATTAAATGTAATCCTCTTAAAAGTATTCCCTCTGCAGACATTGAGCACTACATCAAATGCTATTACAGCTTTTGCTTCAACCATAAAACTAATTAAAGAAATTCATGAGGTGAAGGAGAGTCTGTTTACTTCTAATTCTATCCATCCCACTATGCTTTTTCCTTTCTGAAGTTTCCAGCCTTTTTCTACTATCATTTTCTTTCTGTTTGGAGAGCTTCCTTAGATGTTATTTAAGGATAGCTATGCTAGCAACAAATTATCTTAGTTTTTCTTCCTCTGTGAAGGTGTTTGTTACCCTGAAGCACAGTTTCACTGGATATGTGAATTGGGGCTGATAGTTCTTTTCTTTCAGCACTTGAAGAACATTGTTCCACTTTTTTCAAATTGCCATGGCTTCAAATGAGAAATCTATTGTCAGTCAAATTGGTGTTCTTGTATAGATAATGTATCATTTCTCTCTGGCTTTTTTTTTTTTTTTTTTGAACCAGAGTCTCGCTCTGTCGCCCAGGCTGGAGTGCAGTGGCAAAATCTCGGCTCACAGCAACCACCACCGCCGGTGTTCCAGCAATTCGCCTGCCTCAGCTTCCCGAGTAGCTGGCACATGCCACCATGCCCAGCTAATTTTTTATTATTATTTAGTAGAAATGGGGTTTTACCATGTTGGCCAGGCTGGCCTCAAACTCCTGACCTCAGGTGATCCACCCATCAGCCTCCCAAAGTACTGGGATTACAGGTGTGAGCCACCACGCCTGGCCTCTCTCTGGCTATTTTGAAGATTTTTTTTCTTTTAGTTTTCATAAGTTTGGCTATGATGTGCTGGGGTGTGGATTTCTTTGAGTTTATCCTATCTGGGATTTTATTAGCTTCATGAATCTGTAGATTTATTTATTTTGGCAAACTTGGGAAGTTTTCGGCCATTAGTTCTATTTTTTTTTTTTTTTTTTTTAGTCTCATAGCAACACAGGCCTCCTGGCTGCTGCCACTATTGGAAGATGGGATCACCCACTGATCTGGGCTTGTGAGTGGGGCCTGGACTGGTCAAGGGTTCATTTGTCTTCCTGCAAACAGATCAAAAAATTCCCAGGGAACCTGGTAACAGAGCTGAGGCTTGAGGTCCCCACTAGATTTCTGGTGAGCTTTCCCTTCCCTAGTCCTTTGGCCAGGGAGAGCAGGCTTCTCTTGTTTGTTTGTTTGTTTGTTTTTGAGATGGGGTCTTGCTCTTGTTACCCAAGCTGGAGTGCAGTGACATGATCTAACTCATGCAACCTCCGCCTCCCGGGTTCAAGTGGTCCTCCCACCTCAGCCTCCCGAGTAGCTGGGATCACAGGCGCACGCCACTACACCTGGCTAATTTTGTATTTTTGGTAGAGACGGGGTTTCTCCATGTTGGTCAGGCTGGTCTTGAACCCCCGACCTCAGGTGATCCACCCTCCTCAGCCTCCCAGAGTGCTGGGATTATAGGCATGAGCCACCATGCCGAGCCTGTTTGTTTTTAATCTACGTCTGTTCTTGGTCCTAAGTTGCAGATCCCTCCTGCACCCAATCTGAGAGATACAAAGAAAACCCAAGGAACTCACCCCATTGTCATCCTCAAGTCCTGAGACCCACACCAAGAACTCCTTTTCCGTTTTCAGGGTCCTTTTAAAACTGTCTGTAGAATAATTTCCAGGGGATTTAGATATATTTGGAGAGGGGAAACTGAGTCTATGCCATCTGATTCTGGAACTAGGAGAGCTGGCATTTATTTGTGATGTCACTTTGCACCAGGCACTGCACTCAGCTTCCATGGCTAACCATCAGCATACCCTCAGGGACTCTGATGACTGCCGGGACCGTGGTGATGGGTCGCCTCTGCTGTAAGACTACTGGCTTCTCAGTGGTAGCCTCTGAGAAAGGTGAAGTTTCACATACGTGAATGTTGGTTTAACCCAAAGTTTCCAAGTTGCTTTATTTAACTTCACAAGATGAAAAGTTTCATCAACGTATTGCACAGTCACTAAATGGGTCAAAATCTAAACTTCTCTTTGCGCCCGTCATCCTTTGCTGTGCTTCTGTCTCCTCCCCATGGTCCAGCTCAACAAATGAGTCTCTCTTCTCCCGGTTTTTTGTACCTCTTCTCTCCCTAGCCTTGCTGTCAGATTTCCAGCTGTCACTCTGACATCAGGATACCTACTTCTGGAAGGCTCTCATTTCAATCCTTACTTGTAATTTGCTGAGGGTTAAGGAAATCATATAACCAGGATTATATTATTGTATCTAAATGAAGAGTAAGTTGACTGGGAAGGAGCATCTAAGAGACATATATATTGTGAGCCAAAGCGTGGGTTCTTGGAGTTTTGATAATACGTTGGCAGTTCAGTAGCTGCTTTTACTACATTCGTGTTCTTCGATGTGTTACAGATAATCAAGGCTGCTAAAAAAGTGGCCTCTAGACAACTGAAGAATTTTTGCATTTACTTTGTAAACACCCTCTCCCCACAACCCCACTACATCCCCAAAAAACAACACTGAACAGTTTTAAGCTCAAGACACAGACTCAAGTCCTTTTTTGGAAAAATACACAAAAATGAAGATAGGTTTTTTCCTACTTTTTATTACAAGAAAGCAACTTAAAGGGTATAACACTCTCCAAAAGAAAGTGTTTCTGTGCCAAAATCAAGCATGAGACATTTCATTCCAAAATGAAATCTGACAATGTCACGGCTAACTTAATTATAGCTCTTCTACAAGAAAATAGTACGGAGGCAAAGGGGGATTTCAGCTGAGCTTTGTGGGAAATTAAATCCAATTATAATTAGTATTAAATGTGTGTTAGATAATGCCATTTCCAAAGTGTAGAACACTCCTCTCCTAGACCCAGATTTTCATTCTGAGTCTCAGCACCAGGGACCATCCGTCATTGAGAATCAACTCTGAAAGTCCACAGCACAGGTCCTGGAATCAGGCCCAGCTGTACACAGACCTGTGTGACTTCAGGGGACAAACATTAATAGATGGTCACATGTTTCTAATCTCACTGGCTTGGAGTCAAGACAGGTTCCTAAAATAATCACATACCCTGATTTCCTAATGGCCTTTGCCAAAGTTGCTGAACCTTCATTAGCAACACGTGTAAGGATCAGACAAACCACCCTTTCTCTCCACATTTCTGTCTCCCACTGATGCACCGTGAGAAGAGTTATTTTGAGATTCGGCATCCCTCTCCAGATACTCCAAGCTGTCAGGTGATTGTAGAGCTGTGCTGAAGCTTTCCTTTCCCACCTTGCACTGACTGATGTGGGCAATGATATCACCCTGGGGCCCTACTTCCTTTCTCAGGCTCAGCTCCCTCCCCAGGGCTCAGAGAAAAGCAGCTTTTTAAGGAAATTGGCACCCAGGAGCTGTTGTTTCTGTGGTCTCTATCCTTCCATGGCAAATGCAGCCTGGCAGCAGTTTGAGCAATGATTCAGGAGCAGCAGCTTTTGCATCTGGGTGTGTGTGAGTGTGTGTGTGTGTGTGTGTGAGTGTGTTGGGTGTGCATGCAAATGCACAGTTTCCCAAACATAAATTTTCTCATGGGTAATTTTTTCAGCTCTCAGAACTCTAAACAGCCTCTAAGCTGTGTCTCCATCTAATCCAACCTGCCCCATTCAATCCCTTCTCCTCAGTCCTACCATCTGTGTCTTCCTGAAACCCAAAACCAAGGGGAGACATATCTCCCAACCCTGTTCAAAACCATTTGGAAATTTACTGCCTCACTGCCTGCAACTGGGCTGTGGACCCACTGCTTACCTCAAGGCCTCGCTTTCCCCACTTCACTCCCTTTATGCTGCCTACTCATCTTTCAAGATTCAGTCGAACTCATATCCTCTGTAGAACATTTTCCAACCAGTCCATCTATCTCCCCACCTCCACAGACAGAAACAATGCCACATCATCTATTTTGTAAGCACTATCATTCTACACAGAGGTTTCTATTGGATAAAAAGCCCCTGCAAAGTACCTAGCACATAACAGCACTTGACAAATGTTGGGCAAGTGAATGAACACATCTTTCAGCTGGCAGAGAATTCCAGGCCCTTATCTGAACTGAATAAAGGATACATCAAAAAGAAAAGTTTGAGGCCTAGGGGATCTCCCACATCAGGGAACTGTGCAGTGGGAGCCTACTAGGTCCTCTAAGGAATACACATATATCTCCCAAGAGGCTCACTATGTGGATGGCAACCAGACAGAGGGTGCTTAGAGCCAGAATAGACCGGCAGGGAAGGGCCAGAGCCACAGCCAGCTTCCCCCTTCAACCTGCCCGAGCACAGGGGAGTTGGACACGGAGAGAGGCCAAAGGAGGAGGAAGGAAAGAGCAAACCTTATCTGCACCCCGACCCAGTGCTGGTTCCCAGAGTCTGAGATAGGTCTGTGCTGTAGGAAGAGACTCCCTTTCCTAGTCTCTCTCCCCTGAGTTCTTGGGCTCTCATTTCCCTTTTAAAACTTATTCCCAAAAAAGCATCAGAGAAGACACTAGCCAGAGCACACATACCTGCCTTCCCTCTCATCCCAAATCTCAGGAGACAAGAATAAAGTATGCTTTCTAAAGGAAAACAATCCTTATCTAAGTCAGATAACCAGAAAGGGTGCTTAAAGGACCCAAAGCTTACAAGACATCATGAGGGATGAGGTCAGATGGTGGCTGAGCCCACATTCACAGTGTCTTTGCCTGTTTTGTGTTGCTACGACAAAATGCCACAGACTGGGTGCCTTACAAACACTAGAACTTTCTTTGACTTATGACCTGGAGGCTGGGAAGTCCAAGATCAAGGAGCCACATCTGGTGAGGGCCTTCTTGCTGTGTCATAACAGGATGGCAGCCATCACATAAGTGAGAGAGGGTGCCAAACTCACTCGTCATAAGGACCCACTCTTGAGGTAGTAAACTCATTCCCCAGCTAACAACATTAATCCATTCGTGGGGGTAGATCCCTCATGCCATAATCACCTCTTAAAGTTGCCATCTCATCTCTCAACACTGCTGCATTGGGGATTATGTTTCCAACACATCAATTTTGGGGGACACATTCAAACCATAGCACACAGACAGCCTACTCACTGCACAGCCTTGCCTGCCCCATACCACCCATCGCAAGACTGGAATAAAGGGGAAATAGCAGTCAGATAACCTTCAGTACAAAACTGAAAAGGACATCGACAAAAGCATAAGTGTTTAAAGAAGACCATCATCAGAAAGAAAGCTTCAAACACACAAATGGAAAAATGAATTATCCAGAAAAAGGATTAGGAAGAAACAGAAGATACTCTTTAAATAGACATAATTAATTTGGTACCAATCATAAGTATATATTCTTTTACAAATAAAAATTTAAATTTTGTAAAGGAAAAACTACTAAAAAGAGGACAAGCAAAATCTTCAAGGCATAAGAGAGGGTAGGATTATTTTTTTAAAAAAAGGAAAAGAAATTAAAAGAACATAAAATCCTATACTCGATCAAACTATCATTCAAGTGTGAGGAAAAATAAAACTGTTTCCAGTTATGGCATGGTAAATTGGATTATTGCTTCCAGTTACTCACTTTCTCCCTCGACTGTGGAACCCTATCAACACCATCCCATTGGTTTTGGCCTTGGCCAGGTGACTTGCTTTGGCTAATGATATATGAGCAAAAGTTGGGGTGTGTCTGCATGGTTTTGCTGGCCTCTTGAGCTCTTGTGATTTGCCATGAGAAGAATATGCCCCAGGGAGCTATTGCTCCCAGAACCAGACACATGGAGCAGAATCAAATTCAACTTACAGCTGGAGCTAAACCCAGCCAAGCACAACCAGAAGCAACCAAATTCCAGCTGACCCAGAGAGCCACAAACAAGGAAAATATGTTTGCCATTATAAGTCACAAGGTCATGTATTATTAGATGGCATTAATGCAGCAACACCTCACTAATAGGGAAATAGGAAATTTAATATTCAGGCACCTTCTCTGAAATAATTACTAAAGGATATCCTACAGCAAAATGCAGTACAATCCAAGAGACTGTCAGGGAATTTTTTTAAAGTGGAAAGAAAGGAGCGATACATACTCACATCCAAACAGTTATCAATCACAAGAAAAGATAATACTCTTGATGAGATCATGCCATATAATCTTAAATGAGAAGTGGTGATGGCTGGGGAAATAAAAGTTAAGATTCTTGTCTTATTCAGCAATACAGTAAACGATGAGGAATACAGATGAAATTAAATTGACATTGATTGGGAAATAAGTGTCAATGTGTAAATTAGAATTTGGGAATAACCACTAGAAAAAATGTGTAATTGAGATATGTTGCTTTTAAACCATTAGAATAAAAAAGAAAGCAACAAAAAGAAGAAAATCCAACAGAAGGTAGGAAGTTGTTTTTCTTGTTCTTTTTTAATCAAAAAGAGGAACCAGGCCGGGCGTGGTAGCTCACGCCTGTAATCCAAGCACTTTGGAGGCCAAGGCGGGCAGATCACCTGAGGTCGGGAGTTCAAGACCAGCCTGACCAACACGGTGAAACCCAGTTTAAAAAAAAAAAAAAAAAAACAAGAGGAACCAGTCGCATTTTAGAGATAAAGTAACATGGCAAAAATATATTCGAACAGATCAGTGGCTGATACAAATTTAAGATTGAATTTCTCTGTAAAAGGAGAAATTCTGAGAATAAG
>CAUYLG010041698.1:0-85373 GCA_963573385.1 Cacajao melanocephalus
ATCTCTTGACCTTGTGATCCGCCCACCTCGGCCTCCCAAAGTGCTGGGATTACAGGCGTGAGCCACTACGCCCAGCCTAAGTGGGTTTCTTAAAAGACAACATATAACTAAGTATTGTTCTTTTAATCCATTCTGACAATCTGTCTTTTAATTGGTGCACTTAGACCATGATATTCAAAATGATTATTGATATAGTTGGATTAACATCTACCATATTTGTTACTATTTTCTATTTGTTGTCCTATCTCTTTTTTGTCTTCTACTATTTTCCTGTCTTTTGTGGCTTTAATTGCACATTTTAAATGATTCCATTTTTCTCTCCTTTCTTAGAATATCGGTAATACTTAAAAGAATTTTTTAAGTAGTTGCCCTAAAGTTTGCAATATACATTTCCAATTAATGCAAGTCCATTTTCAAATAACACTATACCACTTCACAGGCAGTATAAGTACCTTATAATAACAGAATTATCATATGTATGACTGTTGTTATTCATTCACTTTAAGCAAATGAGCATAGGTGTGTGTATAATTGAAAACATTGTTGCTCTAATTATTTTAAACAAGTGGTTATCTGTTAGATCAATTATGCCTAAGAAAAATAAAAGTTTTTGGCTGGGCATGGTGGCTGATGCCTGTAATCCCAGCACTTTGAGAGGCCAAGGTGGGCAGATCACCTAAGGTCGGGAGTTTGAGACCAGCCTGGCCAACATGATGAAACCCTGTTTCTACTAAAAAACACAAAAATTAGTGGGGCATAGAGGCACGCACCTGTAATCCCAATTACTTGGGAGACTGAGGCAGGAGAATCACTTGAACCTGGGAGGCGGAGGCTGCAGTGAGCCGAGATTGTGCCACTGCACTCCAGCCTGGGCAACGAAAGAGAAACTCGAAAAAAAAGAAAAAGAGCTGAGCACAGTGGCTCACACCTGTAATCCCAGCTCTTTGGGAGGCCGAGGCAGGTGGATTACCTGAGGTCAGGAGTTCCACACCAGCCTGGCCAACATAGTGAAACCCCATCTCTACTAAAAATACAAAAATTAGCCAGACATGGTGGTGCGTGCCTTTAGTCCCAGCTACTCCAGAGGCTGAGATGGGAGTATTGTTTGAACCTGGGAGGCGGAGGTTGCGGTAAGCCAAGATGGTGCCACTGCACTCTAGTTTGGGCAACAGAGCAAGACTTCATCTCAAAATAAGAAAAAGAAATTTTTATTTTACCTTAACTTATTCCTTCTTCAATACTCTTCACTTACTTATGTACATCTGAGCCCTCAGTAATTTGTCAGTAATAATTTAGTTTTCCCTCGCTTGGGCATTGGTTCCCATAAAGGTTTCTACTCATGGGTTACTTCTGCTCCTGTAACTTGTGATTCTCTGTACCCTCCTGTCTGTCTCTCCAAATTTGGGAGCAGCAGTTTGCCCTGTGACCTTATGTCTCTCATGGATCTAACAAAGTGTCGATTTTTCAGTTTGTTTGGCTTTTTACTTGCTGTTAGGATAGAGTAGCAACTTCCAAGCTTCTTACACTCCTGATCAGAAACCAGAAGTTCATTCATCTGTGTTTTTTATAAAAAGGATATGCATACTGTGAAATGCATTGCAACAATGAGAAAGTATGCGTAGCACTTTAAGGACTGAAAAAGCAAGCTTTCTTTGAAACAAAGTCATCTGAAAAAAGCAATCATAATTTAAAAAAAAAGTCAAATGTGTTTCCAGTGTTTTCTGTGTGCCAGACACTGTTTAAACTGCTTTATGTGTATTAATTCATTGCTACTCCATTTTTATATGTGATGAAACAGGCCCAGAAAGGTTAAATGATGAGTCTGACCTAGGCTTCCTGGGGCCTGAGTCCATGCTCTTAACTACCTCTCTTCTCTGACATATTGAGCAGGTAGAAAGACCATACATAGGCATGATCCCTCTTGTTTTAAAAAAGTAGGAGATAGTACATACATACAATGAAATATATTGAACCTTAAAAAGGTTCCTGACACATGCTGCAACATGGATGAATCCTGAAGACACTTTGCTAGGTATATAAATAAGCCAGTCATGAAAGGACAAATACTATATGATTCCATTTACATGAGCTACCTAGAGTAATCAAATTCGTAGAGACAGAAGGTGAAATGGTGGCTGCTAGGGCTCGGAAGAGGGAGAAATGCGAAGTTAGTGTTTAATGGGCACAAAGTTTCAGTTTTGCAAGATTAAGAGAGTTCTGGAGATGGATGGTGGTAATGATTGAGCAATGTGAATGTACCTGATGCTACAGAACTCTGCACTAAAAAACAGTAAAAATGATAAATATTACATCATGTGTGTTTTACCACAATAAGAAAATGAGGGGCTGGGGGGAAGAAAGCCCCTGGACGAATCTGACAATAGTTTAAATAATTGTCTTTATTTTGTTAACAATTATAGTTGACTGTGGTCTAACATCCCTCATATCATCTCCCTCCTTCAAGCATCTCTTAAAATGATGGTGAATGTTGGGAGTTTAACTGCATCCCCCAAAAAGATGTGTTCAAGTCCTAATCCCTGGTACCTGTGAATGTGATCTCATTTGGAAACAGGGTGCCTGCAGATATAATTAAGATGCAAGACAAAATAAGGTCAGTAGAGTGGGCTCTAAGGCCAGTCACTGGGGTCCTTATAGGAACAGAAGAGAAACACACACACACACGTGAAGACCAGAGATTGGAGGGACGCTGCTGTAAGTCAAGAACACCAGGGAGGGCTCACAGCCAACAGAAGGGAGACAGACAGGAAAGCTTCCCTCCTGGAGTCTGCACGGGGCGCATGGTTTTTGCCCACACCTTGATATTGAACTTCGAGCTTCCAGAACAAGAATACATTTTTGTTGTTTTAAGCAAAAAAAAAAAAAAAAGTTAAAATGGTAAATTTCATGTACACGTATTTCACTGGAAGGACGGAAGGAAGGAAGGAGAAAAGGAAGGAAGAAAGAAAGGAAAGGAAAGGAGGCAGAAGGAAAGAAAGGGAAGGGAAGGGAGAAAGAAGTAAGTAGGGGCACACAGAAATGACATGGTATCATTTCCCGATGGATATGTATGTAAATGTACAGAAAAAGACCAGGGACAATAGAAACTAAGTTTATAAGCGTGATGGCCTCTATAGGAGACTTTAGTCTTTTTGTAAAGTTTCAGCTTTTTACAGAGTGGGTATATTTGTATGTTACTTGTGAAATTTAAAAACATAATTTTGAACAGGCATGGTCGCTCATCCCAGCACTTTGGGAGGCCAAAGCAGGTAGATCACTTGAACTCAGGAGTTTGAGACTAGCCTGGGCAACATGGCAAAACTCTGTCTCTACTAAAACAAAATAATATGAATATAAAAAGTTAGTGGGCGTTGTGGTGCATGCCACTAACTGCCACTGTAGTCCTAGTTATTTCGGAGTGCTGAGGTGGGAGGATTGTTGAGCACAAGAAGTCGAGATCAGCCTGGGCAGCATGGTGAAACTCCGTCTCTACAAAAATACAAAACATTAGGCAGGCATGGTAAAATCGCCAGTAGTCCCAGCTACTCGGAGGCTGAGGTGGGAGGATTGCTTGAGGCCAGATGGCAGAGGTTGCAGAGAGCCAAGATCATGACACTGCACTCCAGCCTGGGCAACAGAGCCAGACACTGCCTCAAAAACAAAAACAAAAACAAAATCCATATACAGTAGATTAGTGTGGTGGAATAATTTTTTTTAAAAACCCATAATTGTAAAATTTAATTTTTCAAACACACACACAGACACACACACAGGCATACTCTGGGGATATTGCAAGTTTGGTTCCAGACCACCATAATAAAGCAAATATTGCAATAAAGGAAGTCACATAAATTATTTGGTTTCCCAGTGCATATAAAAGTCACGTTGACACTATACTATAATCGTGTGCTATAGCATATGTCTAAAAAGAAAACCCAATGTATATGCCTTATTTTAAAAATACTTTATTGCTAAATTATCAACTGAGCCAGCCTTCAGAAAGTTGTAATGAAGGTTTGGGTAGCTGCAGCAATTTCTGAAAATAAAATAACAATGAAGTTTTCCATATTGATTGACTCTTCCTTTCACAAAGGTTTACTCAGTAGCATGTGATGCTGTTTGATAGCATTTTACCTACAGAACTTTTTTCAAAATTGGAATCAATCCTCTTAAAACCTACTCCTGCTTTATCAACTAAGTTTATATAATATTTTAAATCTTTTGTGGGAATTCCACCAATGCTTACAGCATCTTCACCAGAAGTAGATTCCATCTCAAGAAACCACTCTACTAATCCATAAGAAGCAACTCCTCATCCATTTAAGTTTGATCATGAGATTGCAGCAATTCAGTCGCGTCTTCAGGTTCTACTTCTAATGCTTGTTCTCTTGCTATTTTCACCACATCTTCAGTTATTTCCTCCACTGAAGTCTTAAGTCCCTCAAAGTCATCCAAGAGAGTTGGAATCAACCTCTTTCAAACTCCTGTTCATGTTGATATTTTGACCTCCTCTCATGAATCACCAATGTTCCTTTTTTTTTTTTTTTTTTTTGAGATAGTCTTGCTCTGCTGCCCAGGCTGGAATGCAGTGGTGTAATCTCAGCTCACTGCAACCTCAGTCTCCTGGGTTCAAGTGATTCTTCTGCCTCAGCCTCCTGAGTAGCTGGGATTATAGGCGTGTGCTACCACACCCAGATAATTTTTGTATTTTTAGTAGAAATGGGGTTTCGCCATGTTTGCCAGGCTGGTCTTGAACTCCTGACCTCAGGTGATCCACCTACCTTGACCTCCCAAAGTGCTGGGATTACAGGTGTGAGCCACTGCACTGCCCCCCCCGCAGCTTTTTTGAGATGGAGTCTCACTCTGTGGTCTAGGCTGTAGTGCAGTGGCACGATCTTGGCTCACTGCAACCTTCACCTCCCGGGTTCAGGTGATGAATCACCAATGTTCTTAATGGCATCTAGCATGGTAAATTTCTTCCAGAAGGCTTTCAATTTGCCTTGCCCAGATCCAACAGAGGAACCACTTGTCTATGGCAGCTACTGCCTTTCGAAATGTATTTCTTAAATAATAAGACTTGAAAGTCAAAATTACTCCTTGACCCATGGGCTGCACAATGGATATTGTGTTAGCAGGCATAAAAACAGCATTAACCCCCTTATACGTCTTCCTGAGAGCTCTTGTGTGACCAGGTGCATTGTCAATGAGCACTAATATTTTGAAAGGAATCTTTTTTTTTTTCTATCCTGAGCAATAGGTCTCAACAGTGGGCTGAAAATATTTAGTAAACCATGCTGTAAACACATGTGCTGTAATTCAGGCTTTGTTGTTCCATTTATACAGCACTGGCAGAATAGATTTAGCATAATTCTTAAGGGCCCTAAGATTTTCAAACAATAAATGAGCACTGGCTTCAACGTAAAGTCACCAGCTGCATGGGCCCCTAACATGAGAGTCTCCCTGTTCTTTGAAGCTTTAAAGCCAGGCATTGACTTCTCCTTTCTAGCTGTGAAAGACCTAGATGGCATCTTCTTCCAATAGAAGGTTGTTTCATCTACGCTGAATATCTTTTGTTTAGTCTAGCCCTCAATGATCTTAGCCAAATCTTCTAGTGACTTGCTGTGGCTTTTACATCAGGATCTGCTACTTCACCTTGCACTTTTATGCTATGGAAATGGCTTATCTTCTTAAACTGCATGAACCTCTGCTAGCTTCCAACTTTTCTTCTGCAGCTTGCTCACCTCTCTTAACCTTCACAGAATGGAACAGAGTGAGGGTCTTGCTCTGGATTAGGCTTTGGCTTAAGGGAATGCTGTGACTGTTCTGATATTCTAGCCAGACTACTAAGACTTTCTTCATACCTGAAATAAGGCTGTTTTTCTTTCTCGTCATTCATGTGTTCACTAGAGTAGCACTTTATTTCATTCAAGAACTTTTCCTTTGTATTCACAACTTGGCCAACTGGCACAAGAGGCCTCACTTTTGGCTTATCTCAGTTTTGACATGCCTTTCTCACTACTTCATGATTTCCAGCTTTTGTTTTTTTAATATTTATTCATTTACTTATTTTTTAGAGACAGAGTCTTACTCTGTTGCCCAAGCTGGTCTTGAACTTCTGACCTCAAGAAATCCTCCAGCCTCAGCCTCCCACAAAATGCTGGGATAACAGACGTGAGCCACCAGGCCCAGCCCACATTTCAATCTTTTGATTTAACATGAGAGATGCATGACTCTTCCTTTCACTTGAACACTTACAGGCCTTTGCAGGGTTATTAATTGGCCTAATTTCTTTGTCTCACTCTGTCGCCAGGCTAGGGGAGTGCAGTGGCGCGATCTCGGCTCACTGCAACCTCCACCTCCCGGGTTCAAATGCTTCTCCTGCCTCAGCCTCCTGAGTAGATGGGACTACAGGGGCACGCCACCACATAATTGGTCTAATTTCAAAATTGTTGTGTCTCAGGGAATAAGGAAGCCAAAGGAGGGAGAGAGACAGGGGAACAGCCAGCGGGTGGAGCAATCAGAATACACACATTTATTTATGAAGTTTGCCGTCTTATATGGGCACCCAATGCAATTACAATAGTAACATCAAAGAGCACTGATCACAGATCACCATAAAAGATATAATCATAACAGAAGGTTTGAGATATTGTGAAAATTTCAAACTGCGACACAGAGCCATGAAGCAGGCACGTGCCTCAGGGAAAATGGTTCTGACACAGTTGTTTGACTCAGGGTTGCTACAAACCTTCAATTTATTACAAATGCAATATCTGTAAACCTCAATAAAGCAAAGCACAATAAAAGGATAGTATGCTTGCGTATAAGCTTGAGTATCTATAAGCATTTCTGGAAGGATATAGAAGCAGCTTAATGACAGTTACCGCTGAGAAATGGCTTGAGGGAGACAGGGAGGGAGGCAGGGAAGGAGAGCTTTTAAGAAATAACTAAGAAACTCAGCCAGGCGCGGTGGCTCATGCCTGTAATCTCAGCATTTTGGGAGGCCGAGGCGGGTGGATCACCTGAGGTAACAATTCGAGACCAGCCTGGCCAACACGGTGAAACCCCGTCTCTACTAAAAATATAAAAATTAGCCGGGCATGGTGGTGCACACCTGTAATCACAGCTACTTGGGAGGCTGAGGCAGGAGATTTGCTTAAACCTGGGAAGGGGAAGTTGCAGTGAGCCGAGATCAGGCCACTGCATTCCAGCCTGGGTAACAGAGTGAGACTTCATCTCAGAAAAAAAAAAAGAAAGAAAGAAAAGAAGAGAAAAGAAAAGAAAAAAAAAAAACTCCTGGTTTTGTCTCAAACTCCTGGCTTCAAGCCTCCCTCCTTGGCCTCCTAAAGGTGCCTCATGCTGGGGTTACATGAGTGAGGCACTGCACGTGGGCTACATGTTACTGTTTTTCTAGTTAAAACAATGTTATTATGTCTAATCCTAATTCCACCTGTTTTAAGTCATGGAATCCTCTCAAGCTTTTAAGAAATAACTAAGAAACTTGGCCTGCCATGGTGGCTCATGCCTGTAATCCCAGCACTTTGGGAGGCTGAGGCGGGTTGATTAACTGAGGTAACAATTCGAGACCAGCCTGGCCAACACGGTGAAACCCCGTCTCTACTAAAAATACAAAATTAGCCGGGTGTGGTAGTGCACACCTGTAATCACAGCTACTTGGGAGGCTGAGGCAGGAGAATCACTTGAACCTGGGAAGGGGAGGTTGCAGTGAATTGAGATCCGGCCACTGCATTCTAGCCTGGGTAACACAGTGAGACTCTGTCTCAGAAAAAGAAAGAAATAACTAAAAAACTAAAGGAGAGTTCAAAGGAAGAAGATTACTTGAGTTTAGGGAATAAAACTAGGATAAGCCGCCGGGCGCTGTGGCTCACGCCTGTAATCCCAGCTCTTAGGGAGGCAGAGGCGGGAGGATAGCTTGAGCCCAGGAGTTCGAGACCTGCCTGGGCAATATAGCAAGACCCCGTTCTCTACAAAAAGGAAAAAAACAAAAAGACAAAAAAAAAAAAAAACAAGCGTAACTTCCTTCAAAGCAACAATCCCCCAACCCCCCTTTAAAAAAAAAAAAAAAACTAGGATAAGCCTAAGAAGAGGTAAAGAATAACAGAACATATGCTTTATGCCCAGGTGCTTGTTTTCTTTAAAGGTTGTGCTATCAATGTACCTTTATGTAAAGCCTTTTCATGATGCATTTTATGCTGAACTATTGTTTTTTAGTTGTTGTCGTTATTTTGAGATAGTCTCACTCTGTCACCCAGGCTGAAATGCAGTGGTGCAATCTTGGCTCACTGCAACTTCAGCCTCCCAGGTTCAAGCAATTCTTGTGCCTCAGCCTCCCGAGCAGCTGGGATTACAGGTGTGCGCCACTACACTCAGCTAATTTTTTAAAATTTTTAATAGAGATGGAGTTTCACCATGTTGGCCAAGCTGCTCTCAAACTCCTCACCTCAGTTGATCTGCCCACCTCGACCTCACAAAATGCTGGGATTACAGGCATGAGCCACAGTGCCCGGCCTTGACCTATTGTTATTATACGTTAGAAACAAGGTCCCATCCTTTCACCCAGGCTGCAGTGCAGTGATGTAATCGTAGCTCACTGCAGCCTCAAACACCTTGTCTCAAGTGATTCTCCTGCCCCAGCTTCCCCAGTAGCTGGGACTACAGGCACGAGCCACCACACCCAGCTAATTTTTAAATATTTTGTAGAAATGGAGTGTTACTCTCTTTCAGGCTTGTCTCAAACTCCTGGCCTCAAGCCTCCCTCCTTGGCCTCCCAAAGGGCTGGGGTTATATGCATGAAGCACTGCACCTGGGCTCTGCTTAGCTTTCTCATAGGGTTTCATTAAAACACTGTTACACTCAAGAGGCCCCTGCTCAGCTGGGCACTCCTAGAGGGAGGTCTTTTTTGTGTTCAGTTGCCCTTCTATGCATGACTCAACACAGCTGCCACCCATTACAGGGGGTCAGACTAGGTGTGCTCAGGGTCTTCTGTCCCCGAATAGACTCTCCGGAGGCCCCACTCCCTTCTCCCCTGATGTGGCCTCTCTGATCTGCCACCTCCTGCTTTTACACCTGGGTCCCTGTCCCCCAGGCCCTGCAGATGGAGCTCAGCAAGAGGGGAGAAACAGGTCGCGGGGGGCAGAAGATTCTGCTGCTGCAGGGATCCTGGAGGACAGTGTGGGGCTGCAGAAGCTACCAAAGGAAGCTTCGCCCTCCCACCCCACGCCACACGTCCCCTATGTGTTAGGACCCTCCTCAGCAAGAGAAGGAAAAAGTCTAGAAGTTCAAAGGGGGCAGGCACTGGAAGGTGATCCAGCACTGGGTATAACAGTCTCCAAAAGCTGCTTGCTGTAGTGTCTGCTGGGGTTGAACCCAATGAACCATCCCCTAGACCCAGACCACTCTTTTCAGCTATCCCCAGCTGAACTGTGTAGATGAGCTCACCAAAACATAAGTGCTAGGAGGTTCGTAGGAGCTTTATTCACAGTCCCAAATTGGAAACAACCCAAGTGTCTATTAACAATGTAATGGATAAATAAATTGTGCAGTTTAATCCAATGAGATATTATATAGTAGTGAAGACGGACAAACTGTGGTTACCTGCAACAACCTACATGAATCTTACAGTCATAATGTGAAGCAAAACTGTGATTCCACTTACATACATTTCAAAAACAGGCAAAACTAGTCTATAGGATTAAAAGTCGGGATAGTGGTTAGCTCTAGGGGAGCACCCGGAAGGGGGAATGAGGTTTATGACCTGGGTGCTTTTTTCATAGTCATGTTCACTTTGTGATTTTCTTTGGGCTGTAGACATGTGACTTTAAAAAAAAAAGTTGCATAGGGCTGGGCACAGTGGCTTATGCCTGTAATTCCAGCACTTTGGGAGGCTGAGGCAGGTGGACCACTTGAGCCCAGGGGTTTGAGACCAGCCTGGGCAACATGGGGAAACCTCATCTCTACAAAAAATACCAAAAAATTTCCAGGCATGGAGGTGCATGCCACCACGCAGTAGTCCCAGCTACTGAGGTAGAAGAATCGTTTTAGCCTGGGATGCAGAAGTTGCAGTGAGCTGAGATTGTCCCACTGCACTCCACCCTGGGAGACAGAGCGAGACTTTTTCTAAAAAAAAAAATTGTTGCATACCATGATGTGTAATAAGCAAACATTGGAAATAAATGCCCACCAATAGGTAACTGATTAGGTATAGTGCCCCTCTGCAGTAGCGTTCAATAATATAATCAGTCATTAAAGAGAATGAGGAAGCTCCTTATGTGCTGATGTGGAATGATCTCTGGATACCCTGCTAAGTGAAAGGCAAGGCTCACGGTAACAAATACTACACGATGTTCCCATTTCACTAGAAGCGGGAAATCATATGTATGTGGGGGTATATTTTCTTGCAGGTACATAAACTATTTCCAGACATATTTATAAGACACTGACAACCTTGGCTCCTTCTAAAGAGGGACATTGGGTAGCTGGAGGAGCAGATTTTTGTCTGATAACCTGTTGCACCTTTTGAATTTGAAGCCAGCTAAATAAATTACCAACAGAAACCATAAAGTGGGTGGGGGTTGGCTGCTAGTAAGTGACTATTGCCAGATATTTTCATTTGCTTGGAATGAAATAATTAAGGCAGCAAAGAAAAGCAATGCACAGGTCAAATGTAACTTATAGAAATCATGGATTAATTTCAAAAACCAAAAAATAAAACCTTTAAACACATTTTGATTGAGCTTGCCAATTTCCAGGAACTTATCATAAGAAAGTGTTCACGGATGTGCTGTAAGATTTAGCTATGAGGATATTAATCACGTTGCTGGTTATAAAAGAGAGAGATGGGGTGGGGAGGAGAAAAAAAGAAGGAGGGAGGGTATAAGAGCAAGGGGAGGAGAAGGAGGAAAAATAGTGAAGGAAGGAAAGAAAGACAAAAACCCCTACTATATCAATACAGGAATATAGCTCTTTCATACCATGGAATACTATTCAGCTGCTAAAAGTATATTGAGGAAGGTTTAATGATATATAAGAAATATCATGATGTATTAGGTTTCAAAAGGCTTTTAAAAATGACACACAACATAATTTCTTTTTTGGAAAAATGTTCACACGCTGACAGCAAATAGCTATACAGAATTTACCATGCCAGGTGCTATAATAAGTACTTTACACATGTTAGTTCATTTAATTCCCACAACTCTATGGCACAGATACTCTTATTATCTTCTTTTTACAGATGAGGACACTGAGGTGCAAGAGGTTCGGGGTTATCCAAGTTATCCAGGGTCACACAACTGGTAAGTTGCAAGATTTGGACCCAGACAGCCTACTTCTAACCAGCACTCTATAATGCTATGAGCAGAGACCATGCCGTTAAGAAAGACTATTGCCGGGAGAGTAAAACTATGGGTGTAAATCTGCTCAAAATATATTCTCCAATTTTTCCACAAAGAACAGTGATAACTTTTTAAAAGAAATACAACTTAGAAAAGGTGAGATATACAAAGAATCAGTGTAGCACAGACTACACAGCCGTCTGCTGTGTCCTCTGACAGTCCCTCCTTCGATTTAGGAAGGTTTTTCCAGAAGGACCTGGACCTGGCTGGGTTTGGGGCTGAGGGGAGTCCAGTGAATGATTTCTGTTCACACTAGGGCCACAGCTTTCTTTCTTTCTTTCTTTCTTTCTTTCTTTCTTTCTTTTTTTTTTTTTTTAAAGACAGGGTTTCACCATGTTGGCCAGGTTGGTCTTGAACTCCTGACCTCAGGTGATCCGCCTGCTTCAGCCTCCCAAAGTGCTGAGATTACAGGCATGAGCCACCACACCTGGCCTCTCTTTCTTTCTTTCTTTCTTTCTTTTTGAGATGAAGTCTCACTCTTGTCGCCAGGCTGGACTGCAGTGGTGTGATCTTGGCTCACTGGAACCTCTGCCTCCCAGGTTCAAGCGGTTCTCCGGCCTCAGCCTCCTGAGTAGTTAGGACTACAGGCACATACCAACACACTCAGCTAATTTTTGTATTTTTTTTAGAGCCGGGATTTCGCCATGTTGGCTAGGCTGGTCTCGAACTCCTGACTTCAGGTGATCCGCCCACCTCACCCAAAGTGCTGGGATAACAGGCGTGAGCCACCGGGTCTGGCCACGGAGCCACAGCTTTCAAAAGGAATGGCTTCCCCAGGACACAAGGGGGCCGTGGTGACAATTGTCTCACTGGGAGATCCCCCAAGGAGAAGGAAGTTCGGGAGGTGGGTTGGGGATGCCTGTCCACAGGCCCTCCCTATCAGGTCTGAGCACCCAGCTCTGTTTCTGCCCATCCAGGGCAGGGGCTTATCTTACAAGGGAGGCTGAGCTTTTCCTTCTAAAATGAGAGATCCAGGCCCAATCTTAATGCCCCTATCAGCATCTAGGAGGGGTCTCCTGTACCATCCAACAACCCAGATGCTGAGGGCAGCCTGGGAAGTATCCTAGCTCCTCCCTTTTCCTCACCTCCCACACCCTATCCATTTGCAAGGCTGACTGGTGCAACCTCCAAAAAATGTCCAGCGCCAGACCCCTTCTCCCCATCTCCACTAGTAGCTACCACCTTGTTCCAAGTCCCATGATCTTCCTCCTTGATTGCCACAGTCACCCTCAAACTGGTTTCTCTGCTTCTTCCCTTGACCCACTGTCACCTGTTCCCCATTCAGCATCAGAATGAACATTCAAAAACAAATTGTATCATGACCGGGCACAGTGACTCATGCCTGTAATCCCAGCATTTTGGAAGAGTGAAGTGAGAGGATTGCTTGAGGCCAGGAGTTTGAGATCAGCCTGGGCAACACAGTGAGACTCCATCTCTAAAAAAAAATTAGCCAGGTGTGGTAGTGCACACCTGTAGTCCCAGCTACTCAGAAGGCTGAAATGGGAGGATCACTTGAGCTCAGGAATCTGAGGCTGCAGTAAGCTATAATTGTGCCACTGTAATCCAGCCTGGGCAATAGAGCAAGATCCCGTCTTGAAAAAAAAAATGAAAGAAAGAAACCAGAAGGTATCACTTTCCTACTTAACTGTCTCCCCATGGCATTCAGAATAAAATCCCGGCAACAGCTGACCGTGGCTTCCAGGCCCCTGCCTACCTCCATTTCCTCTGGTGCCATTCAGCTTGCACTCTGGCCACATTGTCCTCCTTTCTGTCCCTGAAAACGTGTCAAATTCATCCCCTCTACCTGGAACACCCTTCCTCTAAGTCATTCAGTCTCAACTCATGGTTCCAGATCTTGAGGGGCTCACAGTTTTGGAGGGGGGCACTGTTGGGAACACAAGTAATTGCATCTGGCATCACAGATGCCTCATGGAGAGATGGAACCCCCATCACTTCGTGTGGTAATTATTTGTTAACAGCATTTAATTTTACCTGCCACCCTAGGCCCAGCCTGCATAGAGTCCACAGCCTGTTAATAACCTCAGCATCTGTCCCTCCTCAGGTTCCCCCTATTGTCCTAGGCTGGCTCTGCCACATCCGCCTCTAGGATTTGGTGAAAAGCTTCCTGCTGTTCTCCCCATCCCTTCCAAGTCCACCTTCTCCTCCGGACATGCAGCCTTCCTTGAGCCTGTCTTCCTCAGCCCCTCGGTTGCTAATTTGCCTCCTCCAGCTCTGACTCCTGTCTCGCAGTTGGTTTTTCTGGCTCCTCCTCTTCCACCTGCCCCTTAAGTTTGCTGTTCCCTAGGCTGTCTCTTCTCCCTCCATACACTCTCCCTGGGCAATTTCATCCACGCTTAGATTCACACGATGATGTCTCATATCGCCGTCCACAGCTGAGACCTTCTCCTTATCCCCAGACCTCAGTATCCAAACACTCATTGGACCTTTCCTCTTGCGCATCCCATAAGAACCTCAAAATCAGTGTTTCCCAAACAGACCTTCTCTTTCCCTGCCTCATATCTGATCTTCATCCTACGTCCTTTGTCAATGTCACTCCATAGATCCAATCATCCACAAGAAACTTGGAGTCATCAAAACAACTGCCTTGTCTTCAAACTCAGCACAGCCTTTGGTCTTCTAAATAAGCCTCCAATCTTTCTCCTCCTCTCCCTCTGCCATCCTTGGCATCTCTCACCTGGACCAACTTCTTCCTGGGCTCTCTGCTCCCATCAAGCCTCCACCCGGTCCATTCTCCACAGCAGCCTCCCAAGCCATCTTTCTAAACCCACATCTGGCCCTGGTCACTTGCATGCCTGAAAGTGATTGTTCATCATTTAAAAATAAGACCCAAACTCCAAAGCCACTGTCAAGGCCCTCCATAAGCCAGCCCTAACTACTTCTCCAGGCTCCTCTCCCAACTCTTCCCACTTTTCAACCCTTTCTCCCTTGTTCTAGCACAGGCCATGGAGCGTTGGAAAGTTGAAGCCAAAGTGATTTGATTCTGGTCACACAACAACAAATAATAATTGCTAACACTTACTAAGGGTTTTGTTTATGCCATGGTATGCACACAAATTCACAATCAATCCTTCAACAGCCCCATGAGCCAGTTATTATTATTGTCACCATTTTATAGGTGAGTAAATTGAGACTGAGAAAGCAGGTAACATTCCTGAGAACACTTAGTTGGTAACCCCAAGATCAGGATTCAAATTCAGGTTTCCTTCCTTCCTTCTTTCCTTCCTTCCTTCCTTCTTTGTTTTTCTTTTTGAGACAGAGTCTTACTGTGTCGCCCAGGCTGGAATGCAGTGGCGCGATCTTGGCTCACTGCAACCTCTGCCTCCTGTATTCAAGAGATTCTCCTGCCTCAGCCTCCTGAGTAGCTGGGATTACAGGTGCATGCCCCTATGCCCAGCTAATTTTCTTTGTATTTTTAGTAGAGATGAGTTTGACCATGTTGGTCAGGCTGGTCTCAAACTCCTGACCTTGTGATCCGCCCGCCTCAGCCTCCCAAAGTGCTGGGATTACAGGCATCAGCCACCATGCCTGGCCTCTTTTTTTTTTTAAAGGGAGTCTTGCTTTGCCACCCAGGCTAGAGTGCAGTGGCACGATCTTGGCTCACTGCAACCTCTGCCTCCCAGGTTCAAGTGATTCTCCTGCCTTAGCCTCCTGAGTAGCTGAGATTACAGGCATACACCACCATGCCTGGCTAATTTTTTTGTATTTTTAGTAAGGATGGGTTTCCCAAACATTGGCCAGACTGGTCTCGAACTCACCTGACCTCAGGTGATCTGCCCACCTCGGCCTCTCAAAGTGCTGAGATTATAGGTGTGAGCCACCACATCTGGCCCAAATTCAGGTTTTCTGACCACTAAACTGTGCTTTCTCCAAAGGAATGGGTGGCAGAGCTGAGACTTAAATCTGGTATCATCATTCATTCATTCAATAGACACTAATTAAACACCTATGTGCCAGGTACAGATTCTTGATCCAGGGCACTCATAATGCATTAAACTGCTCTGGGGCCGGATGTAGTGGCTCATACCTGTAATCCCAGCACTTTGGGAGGCCAAAGCCGGTGGATCACTTGAGGTCAGGGGTTCTAGACCAGCCTGGCCAACATGGCAAAACCCCATCTCTACTGAAATATACAAAAATTAGCTGAGTGTGGTAGCAGGCACCTATCGTTCCAGCTACTTGGGAGGCTGAGGCAGAAGAATCGCTTGAACCCAGGAGGCAGAGGTTGCAGTGAGCTGAGATTGCATCATTGCACTCCAGCCTGGGCGACAGAGCGAGATTCTGTCTAAAAACAAAACGAAAGAGAGAGAACAGTCCAACCCTTGTCCTCCTGACACCTCCAATCCATCCTCTCCACCAACAACCAGATCCAATCATACTCCCCTCAGGCTTGAAACACTTCAGAGGCTTTCTAGGTTTAACACTAAACCTAGCAGCCATAAAAGAGAGAATTGATGATTTGCTTATAGTAAGAAGAAAACAATTTCCCTATGGGGGAAAAAATCCATAGACAAAGTCAAAAGATAAACTGGGAAGCAATTTTTGTAACTCATCTCACATATAGAAGGCTACCTTTCTTAGTAGATAAAGAGCTCTTACAAATCAAAGTGGAAAAATACCATTATATTGATTTTCAAAAATTTAAGACAGTTTAAATATATATATATAATATAACAATTATATATATATATAAGAGGTATTCGATCTCATTCATAATAATAGAAAGGCAAATTACCACAATAAGAGAGTGTTTTCTATCTATGAGGTTGGAAATAATGAAATATTTGATAATACACTCAGCTGGCAAGGACACGGAGAAACAGGTACTATCATACCTTGCTCGTGGGAGTGTAACTTTGTACAACCTCTGTGAAGGGCACTGTTGATGAATCTGTCAAATTATAAATGTATATACCACTTAATCCAGCAATTTCCTTTCTAGGGCTTTAGCCTTATACTTACACATGTATTAGATTACTTACATATAACATTATTCCCTGAAGCATTATCATAGCAAAATATTATAAATAAATATTAATTAAATCATGATGCATCTACAGAAAAGTTTATTATGCAGTTGTTGGCTGGGCATGGTGGCTCACGCCTGTGACCTCAGTACTTTGGGAGGCCGAGGCAGGGCGGATCACCTGAGGTTAGGAGTTCTAGACCAGCCTGACCAACATGGTGAAACCTTGTCTCTACTAAAAATACAAAAATTAGCCAGGCGTGGTGGCAGGTGCCTGTAATCCCAGCTACTCGGGAGGCTGAGGCAGGGGAATCGCCTGAACCCAGGAGGTGGAGGTTGCACTGAGCCGAGATCACACCACTACACTTCAGCCTGGGGGACAAGAGCTAGATTCCATTTATTATTAAACAACAAAAAAAAAGTTTGTTTATTATGCAGTTGTTAAGAAAAAGGTGGTTCTTTACACACTGATATGGAACTATCTCCAAGATGTATTGTTGAGTAAGAAAGCAAGCCACAGAACCAAGTGTTTAGTATTTACCATTAGTGGTGACTTGGAAATATGTCCACAAATTATTTCATATTCCTCCCTTCAAGAGAAGGATCCTAATTCTCCTCTAGAATGTGGGCTGGATTTAGAAACTTACTTCTAGTAATAGAGTGTGGCATAAGTGATGGTTTGTGATGTCTGCTATCAAGACATAAAAGGCAGCGTGATAGCCAGAACAAGCCTGAAAATGAAGAACTAAGTTGGAGGACTCACACTTCCTGATTTCAAACTGACTAGAAATTGACAGTGATCAAGACAGCCTGGGCTGGTCACAGTGGTACACGCCTGTCATCCCACTACTTTGAGAGGCTGAGAGGGAGGATTGCTCGAGCCCAGGAGGTTGAGACCAGCCTGGGCAATATAGCGAGACCCTGTCTCTTCAAAAATTAAGAAAAAAAATTAGCGAGGCATGGTGGTGCATGCCTGTGGTCCCAGCTACTGCAGAGGCTGAGGTGGGAGATCAGTTGAGCCCAGGAGGTTGAGGCTGCAGTGAGCCATGATCACACCACTGCACTCCAGCCTGGGTGACAGAGTGAGACCCTGTCTCAAAAAATAAAAATAAAAAATAAGATTAAAATAAAATAAAAATTTTTTAAAGACAATCTAGTCTGGCATAAGGATAGATATATAGACCAATGGAATAGTTGAGAGTCTAGAAAGTAATCTGTGTATCTATGGTCAATTGACATTTGACAAGAGTACTGGAACCGTTCAATGAGAAAAGAACAATCTTGGTGCTGGGAAGCTGAATAGCCACATGCAAAAGAATAAATTCAGACCCCGTATTTCACACCATATACAAAAATTAACTCAAAGTGGATCAAAGGCTGGACACAGTGGCTTATACCTGTAATCCCAGCACTTTGAGAGGCTGAGGCGGGTGGACTACCTGAGATCAGGAGTTTGAGACCAGCCTGGCCAACGTGGTGAAAATCTGTCTCTACTAATAATACAGAAATTAACCAGGTGTGGTGGCATGCACCTGTAATCTCAGCTAATAGAGAGGCTGAGGCAGGAGAATCACTTGAACCTGGGCAGAGGTTGGAGCGTGTCGAGATTGCACCACTGCACTGCAGCCTGGGTGACAGAGCAAAACTTCGCCTAAAAAAAAAAAAAAGTAGATCAAAGACCTAAATGTGAGCCAAAACTAAAAAAATTTTAGAAGAAAACACCCAGGGGTAAATCTTTGTGATCTTGGATTTGGCAAGCCACTTTGGGAACCATCTGCCAGTTTCTCAAAATTTTAAATACAGAGTTGCCATTTGTCCTGGCAATCCTACTTCTAGGTATGTACCCAAAAGAAATGAAGGCACGTGTCTACCTAGAAACTTGTACACAAGGCCAGGCACGGTGGCTCACACCTGTAATCCCAGCACCTTGGGAGGCTGAGGTGGGCGGATCACCTGAGGTTGGGAGATTGAGACCAGCCTGGCCAACACGGTGAAACCTCATCTCTACTAAAACTACAAAAATTAGCCAGGTGTGGTGGTGTGTGCCTATAATCCCAGCTACTTGGGAGGCTGAGGCACAAGAATCGCTTGATCCTGCATGGCGGAGCTTGCAGTGAGCTGAGATCACACCACTGCACTCCAGCCTGGGTGACACAGCGAGACTCTGTCTCAAAAAGAAAAAAATAATAAACTTGTATACAAATGTTTACAGCATTCTTCATAATAGCCAAAAGGTGGAACAACCCAAATGTCCCTCAACTGATGAATGGATAAACAAAACATGGTATGTCCATTCAAGGGGATATTATTTAGCCATAAAAAGAAATGAAATATTGGAAAGTGCTGTAACATGAATGAATCTTGAAAATGTTATGCTAAGTGAAAAAGTCAGTCACAAAAGACTATGTAGTGCCCTGATGCGGTGGCTCATACCTGAAATCCCACCACTTTAGGAGATCGAGGCAGAAGGATTGCTTGAGTTCAGGTGTTCAAGACCAGCCTGGGCAACATAGAGAGACCTCATTTCTACAAAATTTTTAAAAAATTAGCCGGGTGTGGTGACACATGCCTGTAGTCCCAGCTACTTGGGAGGCTGAGGTGAGAGGATCACTTGAGCCCAAGAGATTGAGGCTGCAGTGAGCTATGATTGCAACACTGTACTCCAGCCTGGGTAACAGAGCAAGATCCTACTGCAAAAAAAAAAAAAAGTCACATGTTATATGATCCCATTTATATAAATTATCTAGAATAGGCTAATATATAGAGACAGAAAGTAAATTAATGATTGCTTAAGGCTGAGGAGGATAGGAGGTCAGGAGTTAAGGAGTGATAGCTATATGAGGTTTCTTCTTGAGAAACTGGTTGTGGTCATGGATGCATAACTCCATGAATGAACTAAAAACCATGAAATAGTTCAATTGATGAGAGTGAATTATATGACATATGAATTACATCTCAATACAATTCTTACCACAAAAAGGAGGTGGGCAGCGTGGCTTCTTCCTTTTTCCGTCTCAGAGCACTCATTCTGAGGTCTCCTGCCAGCACCCACAAGAATGAACTTAAAAGTGGGTCCTCCAGCCCAGTCATCCTTAGGATGACTGCACTGCCAGCTGAGGTCTTGGCTGCAACTTCATGAGAGACCCTGAACCGCAGTTACCTGCCAATCTAAGCTACTCCCAAAGGCCTGTGTCTTTATAGAAACAAAGATCATAAATGCTTGTTGATTCAGGTGATTAAGTTTTGGGGTAAGTTTGTTTGTTTGTTTGTTTGTTTGTTTTAGGTTTTGTTTTTTTGAAAGACGGTCTCACTCTGGCACCCAGGCTAGAGTGCAGTGGCACAATCATGGCTCAATGCAGCCTTGACCTCTCTGGGCTCAGGTGACCCTCCCACGTCAACCTCCTGAGTAGCTGGGAATACAGGAATGTGCCACCACACTCAGCTAGTTTTTGTATGTTTTTGTAGAGATGGAGTTTTACCATGTTGCCCAGGCTGGTCTCAAACTCCTGGGCTCAAGTGATCAGCCCACCTCAGCCTCTCAAAGTGCTAGGATTACAGGTGAATGCCACTGTGCCCGGCTTGGGGTAGTTTGTTATGCAGCTATAGATAATTAATACACTATATTTTTTAAAAAATGTTTGCATTTGCTTGCATATTTAAGAAATTTTTTGGAAAGGGTCCTCAAACTGGTAATGGGGTTGTCTCTGGGAGAAACAGGTAGGGGTGAGGATGTAAAGGAGACTTATGTCTGCCTGTGTGCCCTTTTCACCTTCCAAATTTTGTCTTGTGTACATGTATTACTTTTCCAAAAAGTCAAAAGTCTGGAAAAACTAAAAATAAAAACCTTCAACAATGAACGGCTATCTGCAAATAAAGTCAGGTCAGGCATGGTGGCTCATGCCTGTAATCCCAGCACTTTGGGATACCAAGGTAGCCACCTGAGGTCAGGAGTTCAAGACCAACCTGGCAAACATGGTGAAACCCCACCTCTACTAAAAATACAAAAATTAGCTAGGCGTGGTGGCGGGTACCTGTAATCCCAGCTACTCAGGAGGCTGAAGCAGGAAAATTGCTTGAACCCAGGAGGTAGAGGTTGCAGTGAGCTGAGATCACAGCACTGCACTCCAGACCAGGCGATAGAGTCAGACTCTGTCTCAAAACAAACAAAAATAAAGCCTGAACTCCTTACGATGACTTAGAAGGGCTCTACAGTCCAGCTCCAGCCCACTTCCCCAGTCTCAACTCTTACCTTTCCTAGCCTAGTTCCTTAGAGTCCCCAGACATAGTAGCTATTCTCACCTCCATGCCCTTGATCATTCTCTTCCTCTTTCCTAGTCATCCTTTAAGACTCAGCTTAAACGTTACCCTTTTTGGAAAATTGCCCCAGCTGTCCTTAACTATCTATGTTGGCAGTTCCCTCCCCGCCCTCAGAATACCCTGTGCATGAATCTCCCATTTCATGTATTGTACCACATTGTGATGATCTGTGTTTGCTTCTGCCTCTCCCATCAGACTATGTGCTCCCTGGGAGCAAGGATTCTTACTCAGGATCTCTAGAGCCTAGCACAGTGCCTGACAGACACATGGTGCTGTTAGTAAAGGGTTTATGTGAGAAAGAAAAGAAGTGGGGAGGGGAGAGGAAAGTGAGGCAAAAGTAAAGGAGAACAGTAGAAGAGAGGAAAGAAAGTAAAATAGCCACTTGAAAGTACTAAAATGAGAGAGAAGAAGGAAGGGAGAGTTGGGAGGGAAGAAAGAAATGAGGGAGGAACGGAGGAAAGAGGAAGGGGAGGAGGGAGAGAGGAAAGAAATTCTCTCAATGTGTTTATCAGTATCATGGACATACAACAAAGACAGTGGAAGAATAAAATCCCAAATCAAATCTGAAACAAGACCCGGGGAAATATACCGGGTGTGGTGGCTCAGGCCTATAATCTCAGCACTTTGGGAGGCTGAGGTGGGAGGATCACTTGAGGCCAAGAGTTGAACAGTTTGGAAAACATAGTGAGATCCTGTCTCTACAAAAAATAAAACAAAGGCTGAGGTGGGCCGATCACTTGAGCTCAGAAGTTCAAGACCAGCCTGGCCAACATGGTGAAACCCCATCTCTACTAAAAAATACAAAAATTAGCCAGAAATCACCTGAACCCAGGAGGTGGAGGTTGCAGTGAGCCAAGATCATGCCACCGCACTCCAGCTTCGGCAACAGAGCAAGACTCCATCTCAAAAAATAAATTAAATAAAATAATTAACCAGGCATGGTGGTGTGTGCCTGTAGTCCTAGCTACTGAGGGGGCTGAGATGCAAGCTTGGTGCTTGTCTTGCCCATGCTACTCTTCCACTGCTCACACTTGATGTGTCTTTGAGGGAATCAACCTTTCTCCACTATCAGCCCATGTGTGGTTTCAGGGATGGGCATGTAGCTCGGGCTGTAAACAAAGTCACCATGATTAATTAAGAGTTGGACACTTGACCAAGCTGAGCTAATCCGCCGCCTCAGCCCCGGAATGTTTGCTGGAATTCTTCTTTTTCCACAGGCACTGCTAAGCTGAGACAATGTAAATTAGAGCTACTAGTAGCCTTATTTGTCACCTTGAAGACAGAAGTGGATTTAAAATGAGTGAACACAGAGGAACCAAGAAATGGAGAGAGACAGATTCTTCATGGCATGATTTGAGCTTCTGGCTCTGTCCATGCCCGAAGCCAAATACTCTTGACTTTCAAATTAAGTGAGCCGATAAATCCTAGCCTCTTTATTTTATTCTAATTTATTTAAGCCAGCTCAAGTTTGGTTTCTGTCATTTGCCACTGAAAGACTGCTGACTAATATAGTGACCTAACTAGAGAGTATGCTCCCTGAGAGCAGGAATTGCACTGTATATACTTAAGATCCTTAGAGACAGGGATGATGTCTTATGCATCTCACTATTATAGGACTAAGCATTGGGATGATTACAGAGCGGGTGAAAAACAAACAAAAGAATAAATGTCTTTTTGCATTTTTCCAATGGCCCCATGCTCTGTACTCAGAAGACCCTAAAATACTTGAATAAAAGTTAACAGGAAGAAAATCATATGATAGGCACTTGAATTCTTATCTGACACAAACAAAGCCCTTTGATTCTCCACAGTTCCTCTAAGGATGACTGATTTATCACTTTCTGAATGGAATGATCTTGATGGAAGAGTTGTTCCAGGATCCCCACAGGGCTGAAAGAGATACTTTACTTTTTACTTATTTTATGTTATTGTTTGCAGATATAAACCAAACAAAAAACAGGCTAGTCTCCAACTTCTGGCCTCAAGCAATCTTCCCACCTCAGCCTCCCAAAGTGCTGGGATTATAGGCGTGAGCCACCATGTCTGACCAAAAGATACTTTATTTTATTTATTTATTTATTTATTTATGAGACGGAGTTTCACTCTTGTTGCCCAGGCTGGAGTGCAATGGTGCCATCTCAGCTCACCACAACCTCCACCTCCCAGGTTCAAGAGATTCTTCTGCCTCAGCCTCCCGAGTAGCTAGGATTACAGGCATCTGCCACCACGCCTGGCTAATTTTTTTTATTTTTAGTAGAGATAGGGTTTCTCTGTGTTGGTAAACTCCCGACCTCAGGTGATCTGCTCACCTTAACCTCCCAAAGTGCTGGGATTACAGGCATGAGCCACTGTGCCCAACCCCCAAGAGATACTTTAAATCATCTTACTTACCTGCTCCCCGTCCCCTGTTGTACAAATGGGAAACTGAGATTTAAACTAAAAGGTTTACTTAACACTACATGGTGAGTCACAGATCCAAGTCAGCCAAGAACCCCCATTCCAACACTCGTAGTCCAGTGCTCTGGCCTCTGTCCTGGTGTCACTTTATTAACCAAAATGAATCAGTCACTCACCCAGAGAACTCAGAAATCTCTGAACAAAATGGAATAAACTGCTCAACTCTGCCAACTGCCCCCTCAGTCCACATGGGTGGGGCAGTAATGCAAGGAAAAGTGTCCTGGGCCAGAAGTCAAGAACCCCCAGTTGTAGAACTAGCTTCCTCCCTTACCAGCTGTGTGACTTCAAGTAAGCCCTTCCCATCTCTATACTCAGTTTCCTCTCTCTGAAACAGGGGGAGGGGAAGGTGAGATTTGAAGGAGCTGATCTTAAGGTCCCTGAAAATCTATGATTGTATGGGGGTTGTTGGACAATTCATCAAATCTCTAAGATTAAACTCACACAGATTACAGAGAATTTGAAGGCCAAGAAGTCAGCAACCCATCTGCGGACTCCAAATTCAGGCTGATGAATTGAGGGTTCCAGCTTGCCTTTGTAGGAGAAATAGACTAGAAATATATAATATCACCTCCCTGGGTACCACAGAGAAATATGGAGACATATTCCCCACATCCTACAGTTCACCTTTCTCATCCTCTTCAAAGATCCTAAAAAATCCACATCTTAATTGAGTTGGGTGAGATGAATTTGAAACAAGTCCATTAGAATGTCCAACTCTGCCTTCTTTAAAGTAGTCCTTTTAGGAGTTTGGGCAATTCTTCCAATGAGACAGTAATTCCTCCCTGCATTTGTAAAAGTCCTCTTGTGGAAATAGACCAGCTTCATGACTTTATGCTCACATCTTGGCTGTCATTCCAAGTGACAATTATCAATTTGATCACCACTGTATTCTCTATACTTGACCTGGAGTGACTTCCAGCCATTTCCAAAAGTTACATTCCTCCTTTAAAAGATAGAGGTTTCAGGCCGGGCGCGGTGGCTCACGCCTGTAATCCTAGCACTTTGGGAGTCTGAGGCAGGCAGATCATGAGGTCAGGGGTTTGAGACCAGCCTGGCCAATATGGTTAAACCCCGTCTCTACTAAAAATACAAAAATTAGCCAGGCGTGGTGGCGTGCATCTGTAGTCCCAGCTACTCAGGAGGCTGAGGCAGAAGAATCGCTTGAACCTGGGAGGCAGAGGTTGTAGTGAACCGAGATTGTGCCACTGCACTCCAGCCTGGGCAACAAGCGAGACTCCACCTCAAAAAAAAAAAAAAAGATAGAGGTTTCTTCTCAATGAAAATATTCAAGTGATTACACTCCATGCTCCAAAGCTAATTCTTTGCAATGCTTTGAGCAATAGAATCATCAGCGAGTGATATAACGCCTCCTGAGGGGGTCTCTTTTGGAATGGCAGACACTTGTTGAATGTCCTGAGGTGCTTATTTAAAAAAAAAATCTCTGCTGCATGATAATCACATTTCCCCCTTCTCTTTTTCATTCCTGGAAGACTCCAAACTTTTCCCTTCACCTGCTCTCCTCCCTCACCCCTCCCATCCCCTGGCCCCACTTTCCCCAGACCAACTCTCTTCCCTGCCAGCAATTAGGCAAAAGCCCAAGTTGCTGAGTCTTCAAAATCTGTCTGTGATCGAAAGGTAGGTGGAAGTGGGAGACTCTAATGGATCCTGGAAAACTGTCTCAGCATTTCTCATTCCCAAAAGGGCCTTCTCCGGTTCTTAGGGTAAGATGACTGTCTTGGTCAAGCACTTCAGAGGGTCCCAGGGACTCATTCCCATTGGGCATGGCACCAGAACTTTCCTGCCTGGTGCAGAGGTGGGGGTGGGGGGTGGAGACCTGCCCTCCAGAGACCCATGTTGCCCAGTGCTTTCAACCACTCACATCTCAAACATTGGATAAGCACTATAGACAGCCTCTCCCACCCCATCACAGCATTTTAAAGGCTACAAAACACTCTTGTTTGTCCTTTTGAAATCCTCTCCACTGTTTTACAGATGAGGAAACCGAGCCTTAGAGAAGTAAAGTAAAACACCCAAGTTGATAGTGTCAGCAAGTTAAAAGTCCAAGCCAGATCTCTTGATTCCCCATCTCATGCTTTTTTTCAACATAACAGAAATCGATCATACCTACAGTAACCCCTCATTCAGATAAATATTTCCCCCAAGACAGTCAACAGAGACCCTTAGAGACACTAACATGATGCTAACCCATCAATAAATGCAGTCTGCCCATATGCAAGCATGCAGACTCACCTACCCAGTCCTAAGGCTCTGTCTTCTGCCCTAAGGTGTCTCTCTCCAGCGCACCCCCTCCCCAGCAGCCACTGAGGGTCTGTCAGCCAAGGAGATGAGTGTCTTAACACAGAGAAGCAGAATCTAACTGACTCCTTCAGGAAGGGGACCTGGCAGGAAGGAGCCCCTTCCTCGGCGCGTGTTCTGGGGGTTCCGCCCACCCCCTCCCCTACCTGCCAAGAGCTGCATCCAGGCGCAGATCTTGTAGACCGTAGCCGTGTTGCAGAAGAAGAAAAGCGCAAAGCAGGTGATGCAGCCGAGGATCAGCACCATGGAGAGCAGCACGAAGAAGGCGGCCGCCTTGAAGGCGCTGGACGGGATGGTGCTGAAGTCGGTGAAGGAGCCCCGGCAGGTGAGCTCGCGGCCCGCCAGCCCGCTGCCCACGCAGTAGTGGAAGAGGCCGAAGTAGCCAGGCTTGGGAGTGCTCACGCTGTCGCCCACCCAGTAGGGCTGGATGAAGACCACCACATTGATGATGGCGAAGCAGATGGTGAAGATGGCCCACAGCACGCCGATGGCCCGCGAGTTCCGCATGTAGTGCTCGTGGTAGAGCTTGGAGGCTTCCTGCGAGGGCAGCATGGTGCCCGGGGGCGGGGCCGGCGGCGGCGGTGACTGGCTGGGGCCGCCGGCCCGGGACGGAGCGCCGGGCTGCCGGGCGGGAGCTGGGGACGCACGCGAGAAGCGGTCTTGAGTCAAAGAACCCGCGAGGGCGGGGCCTGGGGCAGAGCTGGGGGCGTCTGGGAGCTGATATGGGGAGAGAGGAAGGGGTCATGAGAGTGTCTAGGGGGACTGGCAAAGGTCTCCTATTGGGGGGCCTAGGAAGGAGCCATGAAAAAGTTGGGGGGCGCCTGGGATGGGGATACGAGACCTGAAAGTGAGGAGGAGGTGCTTGAAAGTGGTCATGGGGGAGTTGGGGAGGGGATTTGGGAGCTGGTATTAGGGGAGTAGGAGGGGACAGGGGGAGGTGGAATGGAGGCTGGAGACTGGCATTGGAGAATTAGCAGAGGGGCTGAATTTGAGGAGCTCTGAAGGCAATTTGGGGGCTGGTATTAAGGTGTAGAAGGAGGTCAGGTATTGGGCGTCTAGGAAGGGACTATGAGGCGGTAGTGGGCGCTTCTAGGATGGAGAAAGAGGGAATTTAAGAGGCTGGGACTGGGTGATTGGGAAGATGATATGGGGGCTGGGACGGGAAATGGGGGCTGGTATGAGGGTCTAAGAGGGCAAAGTGGCAAAATTAGGATACGGCTAGAGGGGAGTCGGAGGCTGGGACTGCTGGACACGGGGCGAGGTGGGGGGTGTCCTCAGAAGCCAGGGCTGGAGGTAGGCTGGAGGGAGCCTAGGATTGGCGGGCCAGGATTGGGGAGAGGGGCTTTCGAGGCCAAAGGGACGAAAGACCGGGGCTGGTGGGCAACGGCGCCCGCGAGGGGCGGGCGGTGTGCAGGGGCTGTCCCCGGGGGGCTGGGGAGCGGCCGGGCCCAAGTAGGGCCGGGGTTGGGGGGGGCGACTGCCCCGCGCCCAGGCCGGACGCGCGCGAGGCTGCGGCCGGGGAGAGAGGGTGCGGGGAGACCAACCTGGGCACGGTCGGGGGCAGCGGATCCCGGACTGGCACGGCCTAGGCGCCGCGGCTTGGCGCTCCCAGCAGCGGCTGCCTCGGCCCAGGCGGCGGCCTCTGCGCGGCCTCCATCTTGCTCGGGTTCTCCCCGGGGCGCGCTCCCGCGCCAAGGCGCGCTCTCTCGTGCACCAGCGCGGCCCGGCGGAGGCGCGCTCCCGCGCGGGCGTGCGGGACGGAGCGGGGCGGAACCGGGGAAGGGTGCTCCTGGTTCTGGCATTTGGGGGGAAGGGTGGCCACGATCCCCGGCGTCCCCCAGCCGGGGCAGCAAGCACCTCTCCACAGTAGGGTCCCCTGATGTGGGAGACTCCCTTCTTCCATCCTGAGCTGAGGTGCTGTGAGGCCCCACAAAGCCCACGGGAGTGGAGGAGGGGCTGGAGGGGGTATTATTTGATAGGATTTGAACTGGATCTCTTGCTCCCAATTACCTCCCCTACAACCTAGCACAGTGCCTGAAGTTACACCATTACGCTTTCAGTCCTTTGGGTCTCGGAGGCGTTGAAGGTTCCCAGAATCTCCTAGGAAACTGCCGACACCCCTGGGAGAGGGAACCCCAAACTGCTAGCAGCCCACGCCTGCGATGGAGATTCGTTGGCCACCAGGGCAAGGAGTGAAGCATGGGGAACCGGACCCAGAGTGAGTATTAGGGTACAGCAGAGAAAGGGACTGGGACATTTTGGGTTTCCCTCCCTACACTCTCCCCTGCCCCCAGCCCAGCGCCTGACGTGAAGTAGGCACACCATAAGGATGTGTTAAAAGAATAAAGCATCAAAGGCCAGGCACAGGGTTAGGCCACAGAACACCCCAGGGGCACTCCAACGGAGACAGCATAGGTCATTTCTTTCTTAGCTGGAAAATAGCCTTTGGCTTAGGATCTGTCAAGATGATGTGGGTTGGAACCCAGACAAACTGAGACTAACACTGTCTCTGTGACCTTGCACTACCACTCTCTCTAAACCTGTTTCCTCATCTGTAAAGTGGACGGATTAAGCCTCACTTCACATGCATATAAGAGGGGTGAGGTGGCAAAAAGTAATCTACGTTAGCAGGTCTCAAACACTGGACCCCATACACAGGTCAATCTCAAAACGTCTATCTGGAGCTGGGAACAGTGTCTCGTGCCTGTCATCTAAGCTTCCAGGGAGGGTAAGGTGGGGGAACCGCTTGAGGCCAGAAGTTCAAGGCTGCTATGGGCCATGATCGTGCCACTGCACTCTAGCTTGGGCTACAGAGCCAGACCTTTTCTCTAAAAGAAATGATAAAATACAACAAGAAATGAATTTCTATCTGCAAAAAAAAAATCTTGTAAGATTGCCAGTTGTCTTTTTTCCAGTGGGGAAGTAGGACTGCTCTTTTTGTTTTGAGATTATGTATTTCCTACTTTCTTAGCGCAAAAAAAATCCACTTATTTTAAGAAATAGTGGTGAAAGTTAATGGGAGGTTTTTAAAATGTCTTTATTTGGCAAAATAAAAAATAGGTAGCCTATTTCAATCCCAAATTTTATTAAAGTTATGGATCCATAAAATCCCACAATTTGGAGACCTTGGAACCATGTGAATTAGTCTCATTCAGTGCCTGAACATGAGGTGCTCAATAAATTTTGGTTTCCCTTTCCATTTGGTTTCTTGAAAGGCAACCTGGCTGTTTCCTGAGAACCCTGTGATCCTGGAATCATGAGCTGAAGGGTCTGTGGAGAGCGTCTTATTCTATACGTTCTCCCACTTTACAGATGGGGAACAGAGGTCAAAGAAGGGGGTTGACTTATCCAGAGAGGTAGATAGATCCTGCTGTCAAGCCTCTAAGTCCAAACCTGGCCATTGGTGACCTGCACATACACTTCCTAATGGTCTCCAGGAGCCAGAAAGTCTGAAGTAATGGGATGGCCACAAAGAGAAATGAAACGACTGGTTCCTGCCTCAACTGATTGCTCACCCCCTGCAACATTCAACCATTGTTCCTGCTCAACCTTGTGAAATTTCTCCCCCAGACATTATGTTTCTCAAGACCCCTACCCCTGTAACTGGACCCTTCCCACTGCTTGAAACCAATAACCCCCACCCTTATGACCAGGCCTGTTTGTAATACATAACCCTCTACCCTTGTGACCATGCATCCTGTGACGCCCTTCCCCTCCCTAAAATAGACAACCACCTTTAACTGACCATTTTGCCTCAACCTATAAACCAGTTCCTATTCCTACACCCCTCACCTAACTCCTTTCTTGGACTTGGCCTGCTTGCACCTAAGTGCTAAATAAAATGGCCTCGTTGCCCACACAAAGCCTGCTTGGTGGTCTCTTCATACGAACAATGTGCCTAACACCTGCCAGTCAGACTGATCAACCTGATTCATTAATTTATTCAATCGTCCAATAAATGTGTGACATCCCTGTGATGTGCCAGGCACAGTTACCAGACTAAGCACTGGGGAGAAGGTGGTCAGTGAAACAGACATGGTCCCTGCCCATGAGCTCTTGTGGAGCTCACAGCTTCACAGGAGACAGAACGTGACGGGCGCAAGGAGCAGAAAGGGGGCTGTTGTCAAAGAGCATCTCAGAGTCCCCTCTGGGCTGCTCTTGGTTTGGGTCCTGTCTTGAGTATACCAGGTCATTTATTACTCTTTACTCCTTACTCTGCCTGAATTGTTGCCTTGTTGTCTAGCCTGCTGAGCCAAGCTAAGCAGTCCTGGGAAAAAAAATCATAAAAATCCACTTACTACTTTCCCTCAAGGCAAGAAGTGAGAGTTCTTGCTAAGATGGACCCCCAGTTCCTCTGTGGCTGCTCTGCAGAGCAAAGACACCCTGTAGAGGTCTTCCCACCACCCACTCATTTCTGACAACAGTGCTTTTTCTTTGAAGAACCTTATTTCTCCACACTTGATCCCTTAGTGGGTCTCCCTCTCTCTTTTTCTCTCTCTCTCTGTCACACACACACATACACACACACACACACAACATACACACACCATACTCCACTCCAGAGGGAGCAGATGACCGGGTCTGGACAATGAGAATACTCCATTGTCCTGGACACAGTGACTGGTTCATGAGTGGGCCCTAACCCAGGTCAAAGAGTTGAGAATAATATCCAGCTCATGCATTGCAGTTTACAGAAAAGAGATATTCGCTTTCTATTGAATGTGTTGAGCTGAGGGAATTGTGAGCTGAAGCTAGTGGAGACAGAGCTTCAGCAGAGAACTTGTTTAAAAATAAGGTCTACACAAAGGAAAGCTATGAAATGGAGAAGGAGGCCAGGCACGGTGGCTCATACCTGTAATCCCAGCATTTTGGGAGGCCGAGGCAGGCGGATCACTTGAGGTCAGGAGTTTAAGACCAGCCTCACTGGCCGGACATGGTGGCTCACGCCTATAATCCAAGCACTTTGGAGGCCAAGGAGGGCGGATCACCTGAGGTTGGGAGTTCAAGACCAGCCTGACCAACATGGTGAAACCCCATTTTTATTTAAAAAATATTTAAATTTTTTTTAATTAAAAAAGAAAAGACCAGCCTGGCCAACATGGCAAAACCCCATCTCTATTAAAAATACAAAAATTAGCCAGGCGTGGTGGTGGATGCCTGTAATTCCAGCTACTTGGGAGGCTGAGGCAGGAGAATCCCTTCAACCTGGGAGCCAGAGGTTGCAGTGAGCTGAGATCCTGCTACTGTACTCCAGCCTGGGCAATGGAACGTGACTCCTCTCCAAAAAAAAAAAAAAAGGAAGATGAAGAAAGAAATGGAGAGAGAGCATTCAGGTGACATAGTTTGAGCACTTGGATCCATCTGTGCCTGAAAATCTACTTCCAAATTGTTTTTTTAAGGTTATCCAATAAACCAACTTTTGCTTAAGCCAGTTTGAGTTAGTTTTTAATCACTTCCAATCAAAATAACTAAACTCAATAATTTACCTACATTCCTCCAAAAGAGGTAGGGGCATTATTTACCCAATATACCACTTTTATAGAAATGTGCCTGGGCCAGGCCCCGTGGCTCACGCCTGTAATCCCAGCTACTCAGGAGGCTGAGGCAAGAGAATCACCTGAACGCAGGGGGCAGAGGTTGCAGTGAGTTGAGATTGCACCATTGCACTCCAGCCTGGGCAACAACAGTGAAACTCTGTGAAAGAAAGAGAGAAGAGAAAGAGAGGCAGGCAGGCAGGCAGGAAGGAAGGAAGGAAGGAAGGAAAGTGCCCAGATGGGTGAGCTACTCCTGATACATCGAAAGTAAAAGACCAGAATTTGAAGCCTATCTCTGCCACATGTTAACTGTGTAGCCAGGGTGACAATGCTACACCTCAGAGCCTTGTTTTCTTCATTTGTTAAGTGAAGAAGAACGTACTTCCTTCCCACAGATGTTGTGAGGATTAAAAGAGATAATGGATAGGAAAAGAGCTTTGTAAACTGAAAGAGGCTATAAATGCAAGTGATTATCATTAAAGTTTAATAGTAAGTGACTTGTCCAAAGAGTAGAAATAGCAGTAGTATTGGAAATGCACTTGCTGAGCCTTAAGAAGCTGGAACAGGACATGTTCTTATTTTAAAGACTAAACTTGGAGCAGTTACAGAAAGAAAATTTGAGAGCTGTCTACGGCAAGAACATCTTCTCGACCCTAGGGAGGGGCCAGACCAGAATGGAAGACTTGTGTGATTCAGATGGGGACTGTAGCTCTTAAGCAAGGATGATGCTGGACTGCATTTGGATGAGAAGAGAAGCCCTGGGCACTTTTAGCCAATATCCTGCTGAGAAATGATTTGCAGCTTGCTGGTAGCTCTTACTGCATTCTAGGTCCCCTGTTCATTGCCTTACCTATATCATCTCATTTAATCTTCACAGTAATTCTATGAGGTAGTGTTATGGTGGAATTGTGTCCCCAACAAAATTCATATGTTAAAATCCAATTGCCCAATACCTTAGAATGTGACTGTATTTTGAGACAGGGCCTTTAAAGAGATGACGAAGGTAAGAAGAGGTCATATGGGTGGGCCCTAATCCAAAATGCCTGTCATCCTTATAAAAAGAGATTAAGACACAGACAACACAGAGACCAAGGGATAATTGTGCGAGGACATGGCAAGAAGGCAGCCATCTATAAGCCAAGGAAAGAAGTCTCAGAAGAAACAACATTTTCAACATTTAGACTTCTAGCCTCCAAAACTACGAGAAAATTAATTTATGTTGTTCAAGCCACACAGTGTGTAATATTTTTGATGGCAGCTCTAGCAAACAGAGAGGCACTACTGTATGCCCATTTTACAGATGAGGACACTGAGGTTCTTTGATATGCCCAAAGTCACACCCCTAGCAAGTGGAACAGCTGGGGTTCATCCCCAAGCAATCTGATCCAAAGACCACATTCTTAATTGTCATGTCATATAAACCATTCTCAAGAATGGATTCAATTCTTTTTTTTTTTTTTTCGTGTCTCGCTCTGTCACCCAGGCTAGAGTGCAATGGTGCAATCTTGGCCCATTGCAACCTCCACCTCCCAGATTCAAGGGATTCTCCTGCCTCAGCCTCCCAAGTAGCTGGGATTACAGGTGTGCACTATCATGCCTGACTAATTTTTGTATTTTTAGTACAGATGTGGTGGTTTTACCATGTTGGCCAGGCTGGTCTTAAATTCCTGACCTCAGGTGATCCACCCGCCTCAGCCTCCCAAAGTGCTGGGATTACACAGGTGTGAACCACTGCTTTCAGCCTATGATTCAATTCTTTACAACTGCTTGCAAGTGCATTTCCAATACTACTGCTATTTCTACTCTTTGGACAAGTCACTTTTTATTAAACTTTAATGATAATCACTTACATGTATACTGTTGGTTACAAACACATGTACTGGCATCAGACCATCTGAGTTCAAGTGTCATTTCTGCACATTACTAACTGCTTTTAAGTCTCAGTTTCCTCGTCTTTAAAGTGAGGGTGATAACAATAGTAGTGTCTTCTTCCAAAATTTTTCAAGATTGAACGAGATATTGTGCACACAAAGTGCTGAGCACTTGAAAAACATTCAAAAGCTGTTTGCCATGAATATTGTATATCTAGAAAGTTACCACTTTCATTCCTGGTAGTTCCAGGAATGAAACCTGGGTTTGTTTTCATCCACACCTCGTGCATGCATTCCTTACATTAAACTTTCTAAAGTTTCTAAGCCCCTAAGGATTAGAGCTATAAAGTCAGATAAATAGGTACTTGTAGTCTAACCCTGATACCTAAGAGCTTGTGTGAGTTTGGCTTTTTTTGTTGCTGTTGTTCTTTAAAAAAAAAAAAAGCATAACTCTGTGGAGTACAGTCCAGGTGTGGTGGCTCACACCTGTAATTCCAGCACTTTGGGAGGTCGAGGGAGGCGGATCACTTGAGGTCAGGAGTTCAAGACCAGCCTGACCAACATGGTGAAACTCCATCTCTACTAAAAAATACAAAAAAATATAGCCAGGCATGGTGGTGCGCACCTGTAATCCCAGCTACTCAGGAGGCTAAAGCATGATAATTGCTTGAACCCAGGAGGCAGAGGCTGTGGTGAGCTGAGATCACACCACTCCACTCCAGCCTGGGCAACACAGCGAGATTCCATCTCAAATAAATAAATAAATAAATACGTGTATGGACTACAAATGCAATTTTGTTTCATGCATAGACTGTGTTGTGGTAAAGTCAGGGTTTTGAGGGTACTCCTCACCCAAATAATGTGCATTGTATCCATTAAGTAATTTCTCATTATCCTCCCCTCCACCCCTCACCCTTCTGATTTTCCATTGTCTATTATTCCACTCGTATGAGTTTTTTAAAATTATCTGAACCTCATTTTTCTAACTTATAACATTGAACCTACAACTGCTTAACCTGACATGGTAAAATACATAAGGTGCTGGTCACACAGTAGATGCTCAGTTAACATTAGCACGGAGGATTTTATCTTCTGTGGGAGGTTAAGTCCTAAAGACAAATGCAATTGGGGAGGTGTATGGTATAAATTATCCTTGAAAAATTCCTTAATTGTCCATAAAATACAATAACCAAGGTTTTATGTATGTTATCCCATCCTGTACTTCACAGGTGCTAAAGTTGGAGAAAACAGAGAGAAACTAAAGAAAGAAACAAAGAAAGTCTATTTGAAGATGTGAAAACATTCAACCGTTCTGCCTTTTTAAAAAATCATTATTCCTTTGAAAATATGGGAGAGTTGGAAAATTCTAAATGATTCATATTTGCCTACAGAATTTGCTCTTCATAGGTTCTTAATCTATGAAGTCTACAAAGCATTAATACATAAAATAGATAAATTTGTGCTTGTGAAGATAAACAGGATAGTCATCTCTTAAGGAATCAGTCTTTAGATTAAACGTGTGTATGAAGCCATCATTATATGCTGAAATGGAAAACCTGTAGGATTTGTCTATTGTTATAATTTTTTTAAATAGAAACAGGGCCTCGCTATGTTGCCCAGGGCCTCGAAGATATTTTTTTCCCGAACTCCTGGGCTAAAGAGATCCCCCTATTATAAGGTCAAGAAATCAAGACCAACCTGGCCAACATGGTGAAATCCTGTCTCTACTAAAAATACAAAAATTAGCTGGGTGTGGTGGTACACGCCTGTAGTCCCAGCTGCACACAAGGCTGAGGTAGAAGAATAGCTTGAAACTGGGAGGCGGAGGTTGCAGTAAGCCGAGATCGCACCACTGCCCTCCAGCCTGGGCCACAGAGCGACTCCATCTCAAAAAAAAAAAAAAAAAAAAAAATAATGAGATCCTCCTGCCTCAGCTTCCCAAAGTATTGGGATTACAGGCATGAGTCTCCATGCCTGACTGGATTTCTTCTACTCAGCACTCTCTCCCTTTTTTCTGATAACAACCCCTCCTGCCCTCTTGGGGTCATAGCAGGAGATGTGTGTTTCAGTTCAGCCAGTCATACTGCCCTGCCCACCTGGCTTTAATGCTTTGCCTCAGGATGGACAACTGAGCCCATCCTAATTAATCAGCATCTTCCCCGGGGAAAGGGGAATGAGAGAGAGAGAGAGAGAGAGAGAGAGAGAGAGAGAGAGAGGCTCAGTTCTTCATTCCTTGAATCATAAATTGTAAAGATGCTAACTTTAAGTTGCAGATGGTCATGTCCACAATCCCGTGGCAGAGCCTGAGAGAATAAGGTCAACATGTGCTCAGAAGCTAGACTGACAGATGGAAGACCTTTTTTATTTTAATTTTTGAGATAGAGTCTTGTTGTGTTGCCCAGGCTGGTCTTGGACTCCTGGGCTCAAGCAATCCTCCCACCTCAGCCTCCTGAGCAGTTGGAATTATAGGTGCAAGCCACTGTGCCCATCTGATGGAGAGAGTCTTAATGCTGTTTCAGATTCTGTGGTCAAAACTGTACCTGGCTTTCCAAAATTACACCTGCCTTTCCCTGATTTGCTTAGATCTCTCTTTTAATTTGAAACTTCCGTTTCAAATAACGGTTTGAGGCCGGGCGCAGTGGCTCACACCTGTAATCCCAGCACTTTGGGAGGCTGAGGTGGGCGGATCACGAGGTCAAGAGATGGAGACCAAGGTGAAACCCCGTCTCTACTAAAAAATACAAAAATCAGCTGGGCGTGGTGACGCACGCCTGTAGTCCCAGCTACTCGGGAGGCTGAGGCAGAAGAATTGCTTGAACCTGGGAGGCAGAGGTTGCAGTGAGCCGAGATCGCGCCACTGCACTGCAGCCTGGCACCTGGTGACACAGCGAGACTCTGTCTCAAATAATAATAATAGTAATAATAATAATAATAATAATAATGGTTTGAATTAGCTTTCTGGGTCATGTTCCTGGAAGTCCTCGCTAGTGCTATATCTTTCTCCTTCCTCCCTCAATCCCACACATTATCTCTTGCTCTTTGACTTGGGGATCAAGTCATTTATTTCTTCAACCACAAGCCAAGGAGAGAGGCATTAGAAGAAATACAATTTGCCAACACCTGAAATTCTAGCCTCCAGAACTGTGAGAAAATTAACTGCTGGCCTATAATTCCAGCACTAGCCTGACCAACATGGTGAAACCCCGTCTCTACTAAAAATACAAAAATTAGCCCAGTGTGCTGGCACATGCCTATAGTCCCAGCTACTCAGAAGGCTGAGGCAGGAGAATCACTTGAACCCAGGAGGTGGAGGTTGCAGTGAGCAAAGACCATGCCATTGTACTCCAGCCTGGCAACAGAATGAGACTCCACCTCAAAAAAAAATTTTTTTTATTTCAAAAGAAAAAAACTGCAATCAGATATTCAACTTTGTTAGTGAGGCCTAAAGGAGAAGAGTACTTTTTTGAAAAATTTACTTTGAAATGCATAAAATACAAAATAGATTGATAGAAGATGGACAGATGAAGAGATATGTGATAAGACATGGCAAATGTTATTGGTAGAATTTAGGCAGTGAATATATGGCTGTATACTATAATACTCTTTCATTTAACTTATTTTTTCTTTTTCCTTTTTTCCTCTTTTTGTTTTACACTATAAAATATTTCAACTTCTAATATATTGGAAATTTTTCATTTTAAAATGTTGGGGAGAAAAATCTCCCATTGTGATTGCTGATTTTCCGGTTTCTCCAGTGAGTCTGTCAAGTTTTGCTACGTTTATTTAGACTAAGTTGTCAGCTTCATGTAGGATTCTTTTGGCTAGTATTTCTGTGGTGCATCTTCCTTTACCTTTAACCTTTCAATGTCATATGTTTGTTTGTTTGTTGTTGTTTTTGAGACGGAGTTTCGTTCTTGTTGTCCAGGCTGGATTGCAATGGCTCAGCTCACCACAATCTCTGCCTCCCAGTTCAAGCAATTCTCCTGCCTCAGCCTCCTGAGTAGCTGGGATTACAGGCATGTGCCACCATGCCTGGCTAATTTTGTATTTTTAGTAGAGACAGGGTTTCTCCATGTTGGTCAGGCTGGTCTCAAACTCCCAACCTCAGGTGATCTGCCCGCCTCAGCCTCCCAAAGTGCTGGGATTACAGGCATGAGTCACCACACCCGGCCTCTGTGTCATGTTTTTGACATGCCTTTTGTAGAAATGAAATAGAGAAATCCAATATGATGCCAGGGTTTGTGGATTGGGGAAAAAAAAGAAATCCAATATGAAACTCTGTGTCTCATAATAGGTAAAAGTAATCTGTTTACATTTATTGTGATTATTGATCAATTCCAATTTATTTCTACCATCTAATTTGGTGTTTTACATTCACTATGCTTTTTCTATGCATCTTTCCCACCTTTTCAGCCTTCATTTTATTGTTTAAATTTTCTTTATTCTTGGTTTTCCATCTGCTTGTTTGGAAATCTGTAATTCATACCTTGTGAGACTGCTCCCCATTTAGCATTTTTCTCTTGGTTTTCAAGACCAGAGCTTTACACAAACTGCTTTTCAACATAACTTTTTTTTGACCAATATTTATATAACAAAATTTTATATTTATGTCCCCAAAACTCAGTAAAGCATTTTATACAAAACTCAGTGCATGAAATATCTTAAGATACATTCCAACTACTATTGGTAGAATATCAGAATCAAGTATTCTTTGGAAAGGGTTCCCTAGCCAGGCAACATGGCTCACACCTGTAATCCAATCATTTTGGTAGCCCAAGGTAGGAGTCACTTGAATCCAGGAGTTCGAGATTGCAGCGAGCTATGATTAAGCCACTGCACTCCAGCCTGAGTGACAGAGGAAGACTATCTCTCTATAATTTTTTTTTTTTAAAAAGCATTCCTCCAAGTCAACAAAGAGGGTGTGAACCTCAGTCCTTGTTGAGTGAGTCACAACTAAAACAGTCATTGCAGTATTATGTTATTGCATAGAAAGCATTTGTTTGCTAACAGCTGTATAATTCATTTGGGATTGGGAAACAATGATTTTTGGTTTTGACTTCCGTGTGTATGGTAAAATATAGAAAACATAAAATTTACCCTTTTAACCATTATTAAATATACAATTCACTGGCATTAAGTACATTCCCAATGTTGAGCGACCATCACCACTGTTCATTTCCAAAATTTTTTAATTCTAAACAGAAACTGTGTACTCATTAAAAAACAACTTCCGGCTGGGGGCAGTGGCTCACACCTGTAATCCCAGCTCTTTGGGAATCTGACACAGGTGGATTACCTGAGGTCAGGAGTTCAAGACCAGCCTGATCAACGTGGAGAAACCCTGTCTCACAAAGAAAAAATAAAATAAATTAAAAATAAAAATAAACTTCCTATTTCCTGCTCCCAGATAACCTCTATTCTACTTTCTTTCTATGTATTTGCCTATTCCTGGCACTTCATCTAAGTGGAATCATACAGTATTTGTCCTTTTGTATCTGGCTTATTCATTTAGCATAATCTCTTCAGAGTTCATCCGTGTTGTAGCATGTATCAGAATTTCATTCTTGTTAAAGCTGAAAAATATTCTATTGTTTGTATATACCACATTTTGCCTATTCTCATCCATTGATGGACATTTGTGTGGTTTCTACCTTTTGGCTATTGTGAATAACACTGGTATGAACATTGGTGCACAAATATTTGTTTGAGTTTCTGCTTTTAATTATTTTAGGTATATACCTAGAAATTAAATGCTGGATTATATGGTAATTTTATGTTTAACTTTTTGAGGAAATGCAATGTTGTTTTCCACAGTGGCTGCAGCATTTTCCATTCCTACCAGCAATGTACAAATATTCCAGTTTCTCCATCTCTTTGTCAACAATTGTTATTTTCCCGTTTTTTGCTTGTTTTTTTAATAGGCATCAATTTGGTATGAAGTGGTATTTCACTGAGGCTTTGATTTGTGTTTTCCTAATGACTAGAAAGGTACATCTTTTCATGTATTTATTGATCATTTGTATGCTTTCTTTGGAGAAATGTCTATTCTCAGCCTGGCTCGGTGACTCATACCTGTAATCCCAAAACTTTGGAAAGCCAAGGTGGGTGTATCAGTTGAGGTCAGGAGTTTGAGACCAGCCTGGCCAACATGGCAAAACCCTGTCTCTACTAAAAATACAAAAATTAGCCAGGCATGGTGGCAAGCACCTGTAATCCCAGCTAATAGGGAGGCTGAGGCAGGAGAATTGCTTGAACCTGGGAGACGGAGGTTGCAGTGAGCTGAGCTTGCACCACTGCACTACACCCTGGGTGACAGAGGGAGACTATGTCTCAAAAAAAAAAAAAAAGAAAGAAAGAAATGTCTATTCTCATTCTTTTCCCTTCACTCTCTGCATTCTGTTCTTCGATACACAAACATTTTTAATTTTGAATGAAGTATAATGTATCTGTGTTTTCTTGTGTTGTCTGTGCTTTTGGTGTCATATGCAAGAAATCATTGCCAAATCCACTTGCCATAATGCTTTTCTCCTTATTTTTTCTTGTAAGAGTTTTATACTTTTACTCTTACATTTAGGTCTATAGTCCATGTAACTTAATTTTTGTACACAGTATAAGGTAAGGGTCCAACATCATTCTTTTCCAAATGGATATCCAGGTTTCCCAGCACCATGAATGAAAAGACTGTCATTTTCTTAATGAATGGTCTTGGCTCTCTTGTCAAAAATCAACTCACTGTATCTGTGAGGGTTTATTTCTGGAATCTCTTTTTTTTTTTTTTTTTTTTCTGGATGGAATCTCACTCTGTCACCCAGACTGTGGTGCAGTGGTACAATCTCGGCTCACTGCAACCTCTACCTCCCGGGTTCAAGCAATTCTCATACCTCAGCCTCCCAAGTAGCTGGGACCACAGGTGCTGCCACCATGCCTGGCTAATTTAAAATAATGAGAATTAGGCTTCTTCCTGTTGTATGTTTTCACACAAAACTTCTGATTTCTAACACAGATTATTGATGTTAAGCAAGATATGTCTGTATTTTGTTTCCACACCTTACTAGTTACCCCTACATTTTACTTATTTTACTTTTTAAAAAATTCTTTGTAGAGATCAAGTCTTGCCTTTGTTGCCCAGGTTGGTCTTAAATTCCTCAAGCAATCCTCCCACCTCGGCTCCCAAAGTACTGAGATTACAGGTGTGAGCCACTGTGCCTGGTCTCTACCCTTGTCCTTATTTACTTTACCCTTAAAGTAAATCAAGGTCTCTATACTCCTCCTACACAGAAATGGATCTTAGAATATTTTAACTTGGAACCATACTCTTCTATTTTCATTGCTATTGTTGCCTATGCATTTTTAGTTCCATCTTCTATTTAAAGCCCCCCAAAGTGTAACTTTTTAAAGTTAGGTTTATTGAGGTATAATTTATGCACAGAAAAATTCATCCTTTTCAGTATTGACAAGCTGAACCACCACAATCAAATGGTTCAGTATTACCACCAGGATTAACCACTGTCCCTTTGATGTTGGCCACTCACCCTACCTAAAGCCCTAGGCAACCGTTTGCTTCTTTTCTATCCCTGTGGGTTTTGCCTTTTCAACAATGGCACATAAATAGAATCATACAACATGTACTGTCTTAAATCTGGCTTCTTTCCCTTGGCATAACACATTTGTAATTCAACCATGTTGTTGGTATCAGTAGTTGGTCCCTTTTAATTGCTGATTAATCATCTATTGTATGGATGAACCACAGTTTGCTTGTCCATTCACTGAGGGACACTTCGGGGTATTTGGATTGTTTCCAGCTTTTGACTAGTAAGTATAAAGCTACTGTAAACCTTCCTCTATAGGTTTTTGTAAAAATGTAAGTTGTCATTTCTCTAGGGTAAATACCTAGGAATGCGATTGCTGAGTCATGTGGTAAGCATATATTTAACTTTATGAGAAACTGCCAAATAGTTTTCCAGAGTGACTATGCCATTTTGCATTCCCACCAGCAATGCATAAGTGTTCCAGTTGCTCCACATCCTCAATGGGACTCAGTATTGTCTTAAAAAATAAATAAATAAAATAAACTGGAGTTATTTGAGTGGATCTCTCCTTGAGTTTTTAATTTGCATTTCCCTGATGACTAATGATGCTGAGCCTCTTTTCATGTATTTATTTGCTTCACTGGTAAAGTGTCTGTTCAAATTTTTTGCCCATTTCATATTAGTTTCTTGGTTATATTATTGTAAAGTTTTTGTGTTTTTTGTTTTTTTCTTACTTTTTTTTTTTATTTTAAGATGGGGTTTCACCATGATGGCCAGGGTGGTCTTAAACTCCTGACCTCAGGTGATCCACCCACCTCGGCCTCCCAAAGTGCTAGGATTACAGGCGTGAGCCTAAAGCTGGTAATCAGCAGTTTCCCAGTAAGATCCCAGGAGTTGGGCGAGTGGGCTTAAGCACAAGCACTAAGAGGAAAAATGGCAGTTTAACTGGTATATGATCTTCCTCTAGGAACACTCAACTGGTAAGGGAGAAGTGCCTCTAATGAGCATGTGCACAATTTCAGTAAACACACTGCACATTGTGGCCCCTCCCAAGTGCTGGCAGGCCACTGTGTAAGCAGACAGCCCACCCCAAGGAAAACTCAAGAGAGGAGAGATGCACAACTCTGGAAGCACCAGTGTATAAAATGCTAAGTCAGCCAAGACGGGCAGATCACCTGAGCTCAGGAGTTCGAGACCAGCCCGGTCAACATGGTGAAATCCTGTCTCTACTAAAAATACAAAAATTAGCTGAGCATGGTGGGTGTCTGTAATCCCAGCTACTAGGGAGGCTGTGGAGGGAGAATTGTGTGAACCTGCGAGGTGGTGGTTGCAGTGACCAAGATGGCGCCACTGCACTCCAGCCTGGGTGACAGAGCAAGCCTCCCTCTCAAAAAAAAAAAAAAAAAATTGGCTGGTGCGGTGGCTCACGCCTGTAATCCCAGCACTTTGGGAGGCCGAGGCGGCGGGATCAAGAGGTCAACAGATCGAGACCATCCTTGCCAACATGGTGAAACTGTGTCTCTACTAAAAATACAAAACTTAGCTGGGCATGGTGGTGTGTGCCTGTAGTCCCAGCTACTCAGGAGGCTGAGACAGGAGACTTGCTTGAACCCAGGAGGCGGAGGTTGCAGTGAGCCGAGATTGCGCTACTGCACTCCAGCCCAGTGCCTGGAGACAGAATGAGACTCCATCACAAAAAAAAAAAAAAAAAAAAAACCTAAGTCAAAGGTCAACAGGGCACTTAGATTGTTGCCTGCTTGGCCCTCATCCAAGTGTACTTCACTTCTTTTCATTCCTGCTCTAAAACTTGCCTCAATCCCTTACTCTGCCTTATGTCCCTCAAATGAATTCTTTCCTTCTGGGAGGCAAGAATCAAGTTGTTGCAGACCCATGTCGATTTGCTACTGCTAACACCGCATGCACGTTAATAAAGTTGTATGCCTTATCTCCTATTAATCTGTCTTTTGTCAGTTGATTTTCAGTGGACATTCAGAAAGCAAAGGGGAAGATTTCCCTTTGCCTCGTATGTGTTTTGCAAATATTTCATCCCAATTTGTGGCTCATCTTTTCACTCTACTAACAGTATCTTTTGAAGAGTGAAAGTTCTTAATTTTGATGAAGTCCAACCTCTCTGTTTCTTTCTTCCTTCTTTCTTTTTCTTTCTTTCTTTCTTTCTTTCTTTCTTTCTTTCTTTCTTTCTTTCTTTCTTTCTTTCTTTCTTCTTTTCTTTCTTTTGGGCTCCTTTTCAGTTCCATATAAAATTTAGGGTTTTTTTTTCCAATTCTGTGAAGTGATGTTGGTATTTTGATAGGAATTGCATTGAATATATAGATTGCTTTGGGCCATCTGGTCATTTTCATGATACTGAGTCTTTCTCTCTCTAGGGTCTCACTCTGTCACCCAGGCTAGAGTGTAGTGGCTCAATCACAGCTCACTGCAACCTTGATTTCCTGGGCTCAGGGGATTCTCCCACTTCAGCTTTCCAAGTAGCTGGGACTGGTGCATGCCACCATGCCCAGCTAATTTTTTGTATTTTTCTTACAGACAGGGTTTTGCCATGTTGCCCAAGCTAGTCTTGAACCCCTAGGCTCAAGCAATCTGCCTGCCTCAGCCACCCAACGTGCTGAGATTACACTTGTGAGCCACTGCACCCAGCCCATTTTTTCTTTTGTTATATTGTTTTAGATAATATCCAAGAAGTTTTTGCTTGACCTAGTTGACAAAGCTTTTTCTTTATGTTTTCTTCCAGAAGTTTAATAGATTTATCCTTTACATGTAAGTCTATAATCTTTTTTTTTTTTTTTTGGTGCCATGACTCAGATAGTCGATAATCTATTTTGAGTTAATTTTTGTTTGTGATGAAAGGTTAGGATCAAGGGTCAACTACTATGTACAGATATCTGATTATTCTGGCACCATTTGTTGAAAAATGATCCTTTTTTCAATTGAATAGCCTTTGCATCTTTGTCAAAAATCAGTAAAATCACATTGCGATACCTCTTCACAACTATTAGTGGCTAAAATAAAAAAGGTAGATAATACCAATTTGGTAAGGATGTGGAGAAGTCTGAACCTTCATATATTGCTGGTGAGAATGTAAAATGAAGTTGCTGCCCTGAAAAACACTTTGGCTAGGCAATTTGGGCTGAAAAACAATTTAGGCTAGGCATGATGGCTCACACCTATAATCCTAGCACTTTGGAAGGCTGAGGCAGGCAGATTGCTTGAGTCCAGGAGTTCGAGACCAGCCTGGGCAACATGGCAAAACTCCATCTCTACAACAAATACAAAAAATTAGCCAGCCATGGTGGCATATGCCTGTAGTCCCAGCTACTCAGAAGGTTGAGGTAGGAGAATTGCTTGAGCCTGGGAGGCAGAGATTGCAGTGAGTCAAGATCACATCACTATACTCTAGCCTGGGTAACAGAAGTAACAGAACTCTACCCTGTCTCAAAAAAAAAAAAAAAAAAAAAAAAAAGGAAAAAGAGAAAACAACAAAAAACAATTTGGAAGTTTCTAAAAATATTAAACATAATGTTAGCATATGACCCAGCAGCAATTCCACTCCTGGCATAGGGGAGCAGTGGTTAGGCCACAACCTCAGATCTGGAGCACAGGAAGGCCACAAGAAGCAGAAGTCATTGTTCTTGGGAAACCCTCAAAGGCCAGCAGATGACAGAGACAGAGTCCCTGATTGGTTCTAACTTAACCGTTTGGAGTTTTAAACACCCTGAGCACACACAATTCAACTTAATTTTGGGACAACTGAATGCCTGTTCTCTTGGGGGTTGCCTCAAGAGAAATTAAAACATATGTTTGCACAAAGTTATGTATGGGTGGTCATAGCATTATTCATAAGAGCCAGAAAGTGGAAACAATGCAAATGTTCATGATAGGAGAATGAAACTGCCTTTGCAAAAATCATAACTGAGAAAATTATTATAGCAAAAGAGATCGACCTAACCAACTCCATCTTACTTCTAACCTCCAAACTGTCCTTGTTCATTCCTGAGCGTAGGCCAAACTATCTTTGGGAGGAACTTAGTTTATAATTTAGCTTTCAAACAAAGACCATACAGCCCTTTCTCAAAACAAACCCCTTCCTGCCTGGGGACTAGACTGCCTTTGCAGGACTCAGAAATTAGCCACAAGATTAGAAATTATGGCTTAGGAGTCATGCGGTTGGAGGCTGCAAGATTCTGACTGTCCCCAAATTGCTCCTGGGGGTGACATCACTATTGTAAAACCTAAGACCAGTGCTTGAGATGTTTTGCAGACCCTACACTGGATGGATCAACTGGCACCACCCAGATGGATAAATTGGCTCATCTGGTCTTGCGGCCCCCACCCAGGAACAGACTCAGCACAAGAGAACAGCTTTGACTCCCTGTGATTTCATCTCTGACCTGACCAATCAGCACTCCCGGCTCACTGGCCCCCTACTCACAAAATTCTCTTTAAAAACTCTGATCCTGTGCTCGCTTCGGCAGCACACATACTAAAATTGGAACGATACAGAGAAGATTAGCATGGCCCCTGCGCAAGGATGACACGCAAATTCGTGAAGCGTTCCATATTGTTAGAATCTTTTAATGATTATTATTTTTAAAAAAACCTCTGATCCTGGCTGGGCGCAGTGGCTCACACCTGTAATCTTAGCACTTTGGGAGGCAGAGGTGGATGGATTGCTTGAGCTCACAAGTTCGAGATGAGCCTGGGCAACAAGGAGAAAACCCGTCTCTACCAAAAATACAAAAAGTAGCTGGGCATGGTGGTGCATGCCTATAGCTACTCGGGAGGATGAGGTGGGAAGATGGTTTAACCCCAGGAGGCAGAGGTTGCAGTGAGCCAAGATTGTGCCACTGCACTCCAGCCTGGGTGATAAAATCAGACCTTGTCTCGAAAGAAAGAGAGAAAGAGAGAAAGGAAGGAAGGAAGGATTGATTAAAAAATTTAAAAAGATATTAAAACTCTGATCTCCAAATTTTCAGACCTTGTCTAAAAAGAAAGAAAGAAAGAATTAAAGAATTTTAAAAGATATTAAAACTCTGATCTCCAAATTTTTAGGTAGACTGATTTGAGTAATAATAAAACTCCCAGTCTTCCATACAGCCAGCCCTGCGTGAATTACTCCTCCTCTATTGCAATTGCCTTGTCTTGATAAATCAGCTCTGTCTAAGCTACAAGCAAGGTGAACCCATTGGGTGATTACAAGAGGGGAAAATGGCTTCCCTTTACCTTGCCCTGTTCTTTGGCTGGGCTACAAATGAAGTTGACATACAACAGATTAACAAAAGAAAAGGTATACAAATTTATTACATACAAAAGGGCATCCCATGAAACAAGTGAGTACATGATAACCCAGGGTGATCTATAAGTTTATATGCCCTCTTCCTAGAGGAGAGGTGAAGAGGAATGTAGACAATTTAAGGGAGAGTAACTGAATTTTGGGAAGATGAATGGGCCCTCAGAACAACAGGTGATAGTCTGGATGGGATAGAGAGAAGACAGATCTCTAGTCTCTCCTGATATGGAGTTAATCTTCATGACTTCCTTTTGGAGGATTCGTCTTTTTTTTTTTTTTTTTTTTTGAGACGGAGTCTTGCTCTGTCACCCAGGCTGGAGTGCAATGACACAATCTCAGCTCACTGCAAACTCTGCCTCCTGGGTTCAAGTGATTCTCCTGCCTCAGCCTCCCGAGTACCTGGGATTACAGACGTGTGTCACCACGCCCGGCTAATTTTGTATTTTTAGTAGAGATGGGGTTTCACCATGGCCAGGCTGGTCTTGAACTCCTGACCTCAGGTGAGCCACCGTGCTCGGCCTTTTTTTTTCTTTTTTTTCTTTTTTTTGAGATGGAGTTTTGCTCTTGCTGCCCAGGCTGGCGTGCAATGGCGCCATCTTGGTTCACCGCAACTTCCACCTCCCAGGTTCAAGCGATTCTCCTGCCCCAGCCTCCTGAGTAGCTGGAATTACAGGTGTGCCACCACACCTGGCTAATTTTTTCTGTATTTTTAGTAGAGACAGAGTTTCTCCAGGTTGGTCAGGCTGGTCTCGAACTCCAGACCTCAGGTGATCCGCCCACCTTGGCCCCACAAAGTGCTGGGATTACAGGCGTGAGCTACCATGCCCGGCCTGGAGGAGCCACCTTTGGGCAAATAAGGTGGAATTCAGAGAAAGCCTCTGTCTGAATTTGCTGTTCCACAAGTGCCCTCCGTTTAAAGTAATCAGCATCCCAAAACATCATGTCTCTGAGCATCCCTTTTCCTGATACAGATACTTTTACTAGGATAGACTTCCTTTATAGATGCAAATTTCTTTTACAAAAGGACAGCTTTATAGAGCTACTCCTGTCTGCAGTTTCTCAGAATAACCAGCCTGAAATATGCCAAGGAAGCATATTTTGGGGCAGGATATTCTGGTCTTCTGCAGTTGTATTTTGAGGTGGGGTATCCTGAGCCCCAACACCTCAACTGCTAACCAGATACCTAAAATGTAATATAGCCATATAATGAAATGTTATTTCATAATAAAAAGGAATTAGATATTGATACATGCTACAATGTGGCTATACCTTGAAAACATTACCCTAAGTAGAAGAAGCCAGTCACAAAAGACCACACATTGTATAATTCCATTCATATGAAATGTCAAGATTAGGCAAATCTATACAGACAGAAAGTAGATTAGTGATTTCCTAGGATTGAAGGAGTAGGAGAGTGAGGAGTAGACTGCTAATAGATATGGGGTTCTTTTTGAGGAATCCAATGTCCTAAACTTACATTTTGATGATGGTTGTACAACTCTGTGAACATAATAAAAGCATTGAAATGTACGCTTTAAATGGATGAGTTTTTATGGTACATGAATTGTATCTTTATAAAAATGTTTTCAAAAATCAATTAGTGGCCAGGCACAGTGCTCACTCCTGTAATCTCAGCACTTTGGAAAGCTGAGGCAGGTGGATCACCTGAGGTCAAGAGTTCGAGACCAGCCTGGCCAACATGGTGAAATCCCATCTCTACTAAAAATACAAAACATGAGCCGGATGTGGTGGCACGCACCTGTAATCCCAGCTCCTCAGGAGGCTGAGGCAGGAGAACCCAGGAAGCAGAGGTTGTAGTGAGCTGAGATCACACCACTGAATCCCAGCCTGGTGACAGAGCAAGACTCTGTCTCAAAACAAACAAACAAACACCTCAATTGGTATATACGTGTGGATCATTCTCTGGACTCTGTTTTGTTCCATTGATGTATATGTTCATCCTTTTGCCAATACTACTTTACCCTGATTATCTATCTTTGTAGTAAGACTTTAAATCAGGTATTATGAGTCCTCCAACTTTGTTCTTTTTTTTTTTTTAAGCTTACTTCAGCCTCTAACTCTTGGGCTCAAGCAATTCTCCCACCTCAGCCTCTCTAGTAGCTAGGGCCACAGGTATGCACTACCACACCCAGATAATTTTTCTTTTTTTTTTGAGACGGAATCTTGTTCTGTCATGCTGCAGTGCAGTGGTGCGATCTCAGCTCACTGCAACCTCGGCCTCCTGGGTTCAAGCAATTCTCCTACCTCAGCCTCCTGAGTAGCTGCAACTATAGGCATGCACCATCACACCCGATATTTTTTGTATTTTTTTTCTGTAGAGACTGAGTTTTGCTATGTTGCCCAGCTGGTCTTGAATTCCTAGGCTCAAGCAATCCACCCACCTCAACCTCCCAAAGTGCTGGGATTATAGGCATGAGCCACTGCAACTGGTAATAGTACTTTACATTTCAATGGTACTGCATGTTACAATGGCTTTTTACATTTCTTTTTTCTTTTTGAGACGGAGTCTCATTCTGTTGCCAGGCTGGAGTGCAGTGGCTCTATCTCGGCTCACTGCAAACTCCACCTCCTGGGTTCAAACAATTCTCCTGCCTCAGCCTCCCAAGTAACTGGGACTACAGGCTCGTGCCACCACACCCAGCTATTTTTCTTGTATTTTTAGTAGAGACGGGGTTTCACCATGTTGGCTCAGGTTGGTCTTGAACTCGTGACCTCAGGTGATCCACCCACCTCAGGCTCCCAACATGCTGGGATTACAGGCATGAGCCACCACACTCAGCCTAAAGGTAAACAGTTCTTAAAACTCTGGACTCAGAGGAATATAGAAAAAGGCATATTCTAGGTCTAAGACTGAAAACTAGCAAATTTCACCAATGTTGTGAGTGGTGTGTAAGGATTGGGGACCATCATACAGATATCTTCCACAGTCTAATGAATGGCCCTCCTATCTTGTATGTTTTAGTTCTGGGCTTCTGTACTGACAGAGTAGGGGTATTGCATGGAGACTGAGAAGATCTAATAAACCCATATTGTAGGAAGTTGGACAACAGAGGCTAAATGCTCCATTGTGCTTGTTCTTCCAGAGGATACTGTTTTAGGTTTGGCAGTGTCACTCCTGAACAAAGCTTGACTTGCATGGGAGCTGGTCTTGATCTCCTGACCTCGTGATCCACCCACCTAGGCCTCCTACAGTGCTGAGATTACAGGCGTGAGCCACTGCGCCTGGCCGGCTTTTACATTTCAAGTTCCAATGTTCATTGTTTGTGTACAGAATTAAAATTGATTTTCATATCGACCACATATCCTGTGACCTTGCTAATTGCTTATTACTTATAGTAGGACATTTTTGTAGGTTATTTGAGATTTCCTGCATAGATGATGCATATAGTACATTGTGAGTATAGTTTTATTTCTTCCTTTTCAATCCATATGCTTTTTATAATCTTATTGCAATATTCCATTACAATGTTGAATAGGAGTGATGAGAACAGATATCCTTGCCTTGTTCTCTTTCTCAGTGAAAAAGTACTCAGTCTCACCATTAAATGTGATGTTAGATGTGGGTATTTTGTTGATATCAGTTATCAGGTTGAGGATATTCCCTTCTGTTCCCAGTCTACTGACAGTTTTTATCATTAATGATATTGGACTTTCTTTTCAAATGCCTTTCTTGTGTGTGCATTTTTTGAGATCATCATATGATTTTATAACAGCCCAATAGGTTCTTCTTGCCCACTGCCCAGAAAAGCCAATGCACTGAGAACAGCAGGTTTTGCAGCAAAGAACATGTATAATAATTGCAAGGCCAGCCAAGCAAGAAGATGAGACAATGCTCAAATCTGCCTCCCAGAGAATTTGGAGGCTAGGGTTTTAAGGATAGTTTGGCAGGCAGGGAGCTAGGGAATAGGAAATACTCACTGGTTCAGTCAGGGATGAAATCACAGGAGTATCAAAACTGTCTCTGTGCCTCAGTCAGCTCATGTGTGGGGGTCACAGGTCTGGGTGGCATCAGTTGTTTCACCAGAATGCAATGCCTGAAAAATACTTCAAATACCAATCTTAGGTTTTACAATAGTGATGTTACCTATAGGGGCAACTAGAGAAATTATAAATCTTGTGACCACTGGCTATACAAATTCTGAGCAGCAAGCAAGTTAGAAAACAATGGTTAGTTATTATTGAACTCTGCATAGGTCTTAGCAGACTTTGGGACCCTCCTATAATTCTAATCCTATGGCCTTTCATAAGTTTTACAAAGGAAATGTTAGTCCTCAAACAAAGAGAGAGTAATTTGGGAAGCGTCTATCATCCTTGCTTTAAAGCTAAATTATTAACTAAATTCCTCCCAGGAATTCCTGCCCAAGAATTTACAAGGGTGGTTAGCTTGAGAGTTTACAAGCAAGATGGAGCCAGCTATATTAGATTTCTCTGTGTCATAATTCTTGCAAAGCAGTTTCCATTTTCTTCATTAGACTCTAGATATGACAAATTACATTGATTGGTTTTCTTTTTTTTTTAATACCAAACTCTAGCTTGGAAGCCTTTCAAGTTGGAACCGTCTCTGTATTCCTTGTGTGATCATGATATTGCTATGGTCTGAATACGTACCTCCAAATTTCATATTGAAACCTAATCCCCATTGTGGCACCATTAGGAGATGAGGCGCTTGGAAAAATAATTGAGTCAAAAGAACTCTGCCCTCATAAGTGGGATTACTGCCCTTCTAAAACAAGTTGAAAGGAGCTCCTAAGTCGCTTCCACCATGAGAGGACACAGTGATAAAGTGCCCATCTATGGAGCAGTGAGTCAGCTCTTATCAAACTCCGAAACTGCTAGCACTTTAGTGTAGGACTTCCCAGCTTCCAGAAGTGTGAGAAATAAATTTCTTATTTATTTATTTATTTATTTTTATTTTTTTAAGATGGGGTTTCACCATGATGGCCAGGCTGGTCTTGAACTCCTGACCTCAGGTGATCCACCCACCTCAACCTCCCAAAGTGTTAGGATTACAGGCGTGAGCCATCAAACCTGCAGTTTGTGTCCTTTAAGGAATTTGTCTACTTGATCTAAGTTGTCAAATATACAGCCATATGTTTCTTGGTAATATTCCCTTATTATCCTTTTAATGTTTGTAGGATGTGTACAGGTGTCACCTTTTTGGTTCTTTATCTTTTTAAAAAAATTTAGATGATATTCACATAACATAAAATCAAACATTTAAAGTGTACAATTCAGTGGTATTCAGCACGTAATCATCAAGTGTTTTCTTCCTGCCTGCTGCACAGACAAAACCAATTCACTGAGACCCTGGTATTGCAGTAAAGAAAAAGTTTAATTAATGTAAGACAGCTGAGAAAAAGGACTAACGTTATCACTCAAATCAGTCTTCCAGAGAACTCAGAAGCTAGGCAGGCAGGTGGCTAGGGAATGGGTGCTGCTGACTGATTGGGAATAAAATCATAGGGGAATGGAAAATGGTCCTTGTCTGCTGAGTCTGCCTTTGGGTGGGTCCATCGGAGCAGTTGAGTCATGAGTCACAGGTATGGGTGGGGTCAGTGGGTTGCCAGAATGCAAAAATCTGAAAAACATCTCAAGGGGCCAATCTTAGGTTCTCTAATAGTGATGTTATCCAGATAAGCAATTGGGGAAGTCACAAATCCTGTGAGGCTGGGTATGAGATGGAGTCAGCCATGCTAGACTTCTCTCACTGTCATAATCTTTGCACAGCCAATTTCAATCCCATACAAAATGTTGTGCTACCACCACCTAAATCTAGCTCTGACATATTTTTATCACCACTCTCCCTAAAAACCCATACCTATTAAACAGTCAGTCCTCCTTTCTTTCTCCCTCAGGATTAGCAACTTACAATTTTCTTTCTGTCTCTGTGGATTTACCTATTCTATTTATTTCATATAAATTGTATCATACAACACATGGCATTTGTGTCTGATTTCTCTCACTTAACATGTTTTTAAGGTTCATCCATGTTATAGCATATATTAATACTTCATTCCTTTTTATGGCAGAATAATATTTATTTATTTAGTCACCCAGGCTAGAGTGCAGTGGTGTGATCTTGGCTCACTGCAACCTCCACCTCCTGGGTTCAAGTGATTCTCCTTCTCAGACTCCCGAGTAGCTGGGATTACAGGCATACACCACCACATCTGGCTAATTTTTGTATTTTTAGTAGAAACAGGGTTTCACCATGTTGGTCAGGCTGGTCTCCAACTGCTGACCTCAGGTGATCTGCCCACCTCAGCCTCCCAAAGTGCTGGGATTACAGGCGTGAGCCACTGCCCCCAGCAATTTTTGTATTTTTAGTAGAGACAGGGTTTCACCATAATGCCCAGGCTGGTCTCAAATTTCTGACCTCAGGTGATCCGACCACCTCAGCCTCTCAAAGTGCTAGGATTACAACCGTGAGCCACTGCACCTGGCCAAAACATTTGTTTTTGCCTGCCTCATGTTGGGTCTTTACAATGGATTGTTGCCTTTAGTCCTTTCAGTGATCCGGTGAAACAGATGCTGATTTAGTTTGGATATTTTTCCCCACTCAAATTTTATGTTGAATTGTAATCCCCAATGCTGGAGGTGGGGTCTGGTGGGAGGTGTTTGGATCATGAGGGCACATCTGTCATGGCTTGGTGCTGTCTTCATGATAGTGAACAGATAAAAATCTGGTCGTGTAAAAGTGTGTGGCAACACACCTCCCGACACACTCTCTCTCAATCTCTCTCTCTCTCCCTCTCTCTCTCTCTCCTGCTTTTGCCATGTGACATGCCTCCTCTTGCCTTGCCTTGTCCATGATTGTAAGATTCCTGAGGCTTCCCTAGAAGCTAAGCAGGTATCGGCACCTTGCTTCCTATAAAGCCTGCCAAACTGTGAGCCAAGTAAACCTCTTTTCTTTATAGATTACCCAGTCTCTGGTATTTATAGCAATGCAAGAATGGCCTGATACAGATACCAAAGTCACCATTTTACAGATGAGGAAACTGAAGCTCAGAGAATAGAAGTGCCTTGCTCAAGGTCACACAGCCTAGAAGCCCAGCACTTCCAGGTCTGTCTGACTCCAAAGTCTCTGCTCTTTTCTTCAAGCCATTCTGCCTCTATTCTCCTCATCCAATTATTTGTAAGGATAAGACTTGAGGATCAGGAAACTTATTTTCTGGGCATCAACTGGGCCTAAAACATCCATCTGATGTCAGAAATTATCAGAATGGATCTTGTTATTAAGTAATACATCAGACAGTCCCTTGATTAGCAACACAAATGAAATTCCAGCAGACTGTCTCTGGGGATGCCATTTAGCAATATTAATTGAGAATATAAATCAGTCTGGCTGGAGAGTTAATTCCCTCCCTGATTCGGGAAGCAGTCCTGAGAGAGAGATCCACTGGGGAACTCAGCCTCCTATTCCACATTTGCTGTAGAAGAGATTTCAGAAGAACCATCTATTCCTATATAACTCAAACTGCTCTTCCTGGGAAGTCTACCCACTGGATTTGTGGTCTGCCTTGCCTGCAAGACTGTGAACAGCAAAGCTCAAGGAACTCCCTAACTGCGGATAGTGGCACTGCATATGTGCTCGCTTAATTAGTGGATTGATTAACAAACCACTGACACTGCCAGCATTCAGTTGCTCCCAAAGTATGTTGAAATGTGTGTGTTTAGTGTGTTGAAATCTCCCAATGGTAGGATTAGAACTCATGAGGAAAACGTGCCTCAGTGGCACCTGCTGGTCTTTGAGGGTTTCCCAAGAGCAATGACTTCTGCTACATACGGCCTTCCCGTACCCCAGATCTGAGGTTGTGGATGAGTGACTGCTCCCCTACACTAAACTCTGGGCTACTTTCCTTCCTTCCAGCCCTTGCCTGGTACTCCTAGATGGCAGTACCTTCTTAGAACCAGGAGAGAGGGACCCTCACTCTTGGCTCCTGTTCTAGAGGGCTCCATACCTCACAAACATATATGCGAAATGTATGTAAAGCCACTTCTGTCATTTTGGATCTGGTGCTCAGCACTGGCACCATTCAACCCATAACCCTAAATATCCCCATTCAGACCCCAGGGAAATGCTTATCTACATCTCCAAAGACAAGGTTTGACATGGTGGCTCATGCCTGTAATCCCAGTACTTTGGGAGCCTGAGGCAGGCAGATGGCTTGAGCTCAGGAGTTTGAGACCAGCCTGGGAAACATGGCAAAACCCCATCTCTACAAAAATAGAAAAATTAGCCAGGTGTGGTGGTGCACACATGTAGTTCCAGCTACAAGGGAGGCTGAGGTGGGGGGTCTTGCTTGAGCCCAGGAGGTCAAAGCTGCCGCAAGCCGTGATTGTGCCACTGTACTCCAGACTGGGCAACAGAGCAAGACCCTCTCTCTAAAAAACAACAAAAAGAAAAAGAAAAGACAACTGCATTTGAATGCCTTTCAGTTGGTTGTGCCATTGCTTACATTCAAGACAGACACTGTTTTAGGGTATGGGGAGGATTTGAGTGGTGGAATCACTTGGATAAGAGAAAAGACATATGAATTAATTTGCCAAATCCTTCCCTTCAGAAAGATGATATGCAATGCATTTTTTTTCTTTCCAACTTATTTTAGGTTGAAGGGGTACAGGTGCACATTTGTTACACAAATAAATTGCATCTCATGGGGGCTTGGTGTACAGATGACAGATAATTTTGTCACCCAGGTAATCAGCATAATAATACTCATAGGTAATTTTTCAATCCTCACCCTCAAATAGGCCCCAGTGTCTATTGTCCTTTTCTTTTTTTTTTTTTTTTTTTTTTTGAGACAGAATCTCACTCTGTCGCCCAGGCTAGAGTGCAACCTCCACCCCCTGGGTTTCAGTGATTCTCCTGCCTCAGCCTCTCGAGTATCTGGGACTACAGTCACAGATCACCATGCCCGGCTACTTTTTTTGTATTTTTAGTAGAGACTGGGTTTCACCATGTTGACCAGGCTGCTCTCAAACTCCTAACCTCAGGTGATTCACCCGTCTCAGTCTCCCAAAGTGCTGGGATTACAGGTGTGAGTCACCACACTTGGCCTATTGTTCTCTTCTTTGTGACCATGTGTGCTCAATGTTGGCTCCCACTTATAAGTGAGAACATGTGGTATTTGGTTTTCTGTTCTTCCAGTAGGCTCTTGCACAATGAAGCATTTTCCCCAGTTGTGTCAGATGTACAATTCTCATTGCTCTCCATATTCCAATTTGTGGTGCCAGAAGTGCTCACAAATTAGTTCTATACTCATAAGCGTTACACACCGTAACTGAGGAACATTTTGCAATATTGACAATGTTATTACTCTTACTTTGCCTACCAGTTTGTCTAGATATAATGTGAGTGATATGTGATACCGGTTATTTACATTGGCAACTAGATGGGCACTGGCATTGCAAGTGGAACTGCAAATGGTTTTAGGTTTCAAAACATATTTAGCTGGGAGCAGTGGTCCATGCCTATAGTCCCAGCTGTTCAGGAGGCTGAAGCGAGAGGATCCCCTGAAGCCAGGAATTAGAGGCCGAAGTGTGCTGTGATTGTGCCTATAAATAGCCACTACACTCCAGCCTAAGCAATATAGTGAGACCTCCCTTCTCTAAAAAAAGAAAAAGGAAGGCCAGGTACAGCAGCTCATGCCTGTAATCTCAGCTCTTTGGGAGGCCAAGGTAAGAGGATCACTTGAGGCCAGGAGTTTGAGATGAGCCTGGGAAACACGGGAAGACCCCATCTCTACAAAAAATTTAAAAATTAGCTGAATGTGGTGGCATGCACCTGTGATCCCAGCTACCTGGGAGCCTGAGACAGGAGACTCTCTTGAGCCCAGGAGTTTGAGGCTGCAGTGAGCTGTGTTCACACTACTTTATTCCAGACTGGGTGACAGAGCAAGACCCGGTCTCAGAAGCAAAAAGAAAAAACACTAATGATATTTAATTAAACTTTCAAAAAATAATTTTAGATTTTTTTTTAAACTTTAATTTTGAAGTTTAAACGTTCATTTATTATAATTCTATTTTCCTTTTAATTTTAATAATTTTGCATGTTTTAGGTTGTTTTCATAGCCCAGCCAATTTTGCATATTTTAGAAGAGAAATAGCTTTTGGGAAAACAAATAAACAACTTTTAAATTTTAATATTTCACATTTACTTTAATTACACTTAATAAAAATAGATTCTCATTTTATGTAGTTCAAATATAATTTTTAACTTTATGATCATTACTGTCAATAGGACACAGATTATGTGAATAACATGACTTAATATAATAATGTTTCTGACAGGACAGCAAGAAAAATAAATTTAATAGAATAAATACTCAATTATTTATAAATTATGTATCATTTAATCTTTGAAAATCACAACTCTATGAACAAAACACTCAGACAGACAATTCACAATAATTAACTTTAGTCGTCTTTAAGACTGTGTTGACTTTCAGGCATATAGAACTGTGGCTTGGGCTGGGCACAGTGGCTCATGCCTGCAATCCCAGCACTTTGGGAGATCCCTTGAGACCAGAAGTTCAAGACCAGCCTGGCCAACATAGCAAAACCCCTTCTCTACTAAAAATATGAAAAATCAGCTGGGTGTGTTGGCAGGTGCCTGTAATTCCAGCTACTCAGGAGGTTGAGGCAGAAGAATCGCTTGAACCAGGGAGGCAGAGGTTGCACTGAGCCGAGATCACACCACTGCACTCCAGCCTGGGCAACTGAAAAAAGTGGCTTATTAGAACATATGGAAAAAAGGCAAAAAACACAACAAAACTGTGGCTTGGTTCTTCTCATTCTGGTCTCTTCAGCTCTGCCTCAGGGCCTTTTCTCTTGCTGTTTCCCTACTCGAAGGCTCTTTGCAGATCTTCAAGGAGCTATTCCTTCTCCTTATTCTGGTTTCAGCTCAGAAATTCCCTCCTTAGAAAGGCTTTGCATTTTCCTTAGCCTTAGATACGCTTTGCGTTTTTGTTGTTGTTTCCAACAATAAGTGTTATGCTCCTACTAGGTGCCTGGGTCTGTAACCAGTGTTCCATATCTGTTCAACTATTTCTTCCTTCCCATGGCCCTTGGAGGCAGGTACTTTATAGCATAGAAGAAGCAAGTAACCAGAGGACATTGTGCTAAGTGAAATCAGCCAGGCACAGAAAGACAAATACCCTCCCTGCCCCAGTCATCGGCACATGACCCTGTCTTATGTCCTCATTTTGTTGATCACTTTCTGAAATTATCTTGTTCATAACATGTTTTCTTGTCTAGCTCCATGAAGATGGGAGTTTTTTCTTCCTTGTTTGCCACAATACCAGCAGAGCCAAAAAAGGGCCTGGTGCCCAGTGGGAGCTTGTAAAGGTTAGGCCCGGCACGGTGGCTCATGCCTGTAATCCCAACACTTTGGGAGGCTGAGGCAGGTGGATCACAAGGTCAAGAGATCGAGACCATCCTGGCCAACATGGTGAAACCCCGTCTCTACTAAAAACACACACAAAAAATAGCTGGACATGGTGGCACATGCCTGTAATCCCAGCTACTTGGGAGGCTGAGACAGAAGAATCGCTTGAACCCAGGAGGTGGAGGTTGCAGTGAGCCAAGAATGCGCCATTGCACTCCAGCCTGGGCAACAAGAGCGAAACTCCGTCTCAAAAAAAAAAAAAAAGATTTAGCTTTTAAAAGCAAAAGCTCCAGTCATCAAGGTTTGTTTTCAACCTCAACTTATTATTTAAAAATATATTCTGAAGTATTAATTGGTAAAATGATAGAATGCCTAAGAAATGCTTTAAAATACTAGTTTTTTTTTTTTAAGTGTGGGGATAGAGGAAATAAGACTGACAAACTATTGATCATTATTAAGGCTGGGCAATACATCCATATGAATCATTTTACTATTCTCTTTACTTTTGCATATGTTCAAAAAGTTCCTTCATAAAAACTTTTTTAAGCCAGTGAATTGTCCCTGGGACAAGATAAACCCCAACCTCCAGAATGCAATGACTTGGTTACTCCCTTGAAGTAGGAAAAAGGGAAAAAAGAAAACTAGACAAACCCAATTTCTCCTGTCATAGGCATACAAGTTAGGAGATTACAAATGAGGCAGTAACTGAACCCCACAAAGGAAGAAAAAAGGGCTTTACAGGCAAGGTGACAACGGAGGGGAGTTCTGACAGATGCATAGGAGTTTGTGCATTAAGCACAATAAAGGCATTCTAGTTAAAGGACACCAGTCTATCCAAAGGCACAAAAATGGAAAGTGCCTGGCATATTGATTAAATTAGGATATTTTCAACTGAACTAGAATAAACAGTAAAGACAATTTTGTAGACCTCATAACAAGATGAGGAGAGGCAGATTGTGTCTAGACTGGTTACGTCAGCAACTCTGTGATATCCTTAAGGATCCAGGTTCTCTTCATGTCTTTGCTCTGTCTACCGCCACATGTCTTAGCTGCCCTCGTGGTTGTAAGATACCTGCTTCAATTCCATGCATGATAGCTTCCAAATGAAGAAGACATAGCATCTCTTTCTACCAACAAAGAAACCTTTCTCAGAACCCCCACCTTTCTCAGATTTCCCTTGTGTTCCATTGGCCTGGAGTGTGTTATCTGCCCATGCCTGAGTCATAATTGAGGGAATCAAACCACCATGACTAGTTTGGAATGATCTTTATCCACCCCTTGGTGCTGGACACAGCCCCTGCCTCCTAGGAATCACACAGCCTCCAAAGGTTAGCAGGGCCCATGTGGGAAAGAGCCTTGATGTTAGGCTAAGGAGTCTTCATCCAAAAACAGGAGGTTGAGTGCTGTTTTCTGTAATTTGATCTGATCTGTTTTTCAGAAAGATCTCTCTGGTGCCTGAGTAGAAGATGGCTTGAGAAAGGGGAGTCAGCTTTGGAGTCAGAAAGAGCACAGGGGAGGGGACTGCAGTTTTCCAGGAGAGAGAAAATGGCCCTAATGTCTTCTATCTGCCCCAGTAGACCCACTGTCCACCCTCCCCTGCTACTCTCTGCAGCCCTTGGAGACTGACATCCATGGGCGTCATGAAAGGCTTCCATGCCTTCTGCCTTCCAGTGATGTTCAGTCAAAGGGCAGAACTGAGAGGGGAGTGGAGGGAGGAATGAGAGTAAGGTGGGGATATCTACCTCCCCAGCTTCCTCCCCTTGGGCTGACTGGGTTTTGACCCATCAAGACTCCCTCTCTACATAACTCACGTGCCCTTGGCTATTGGGATAGTAACTCCCTTGGCTATTGGAATGGTAACAGTAAGAGTGGCAGGAGAGTGACAGATTCCTAGGCAGATGGGGCAGGTCCCCAGTGAAACCCAACCTTCAAGCCAAAGAGAGTTTAAAGCCTGAAAACCAACCTACAAGTCTCTGACAAATCCGCGAACCGGATTGAGAACCTCTCTTCCTGTTTGGTGTACTTTCCTCTGATTGATCCCTACCCTTCACCTATTTTTTTATATACCTACTCTTCCCTAATTGGTGTTTTACACTGTCATGCCCATCTTTGAGTGGTGCCTTTTTTTTAGCCTTTTTTGTGTACTCATAAACCAATCAGCATGCCCTCCCCAATTCTGAGCCTATAAAAATCCCAGACTCAGCCACACTTTAGGACTACCCGCCTTTGGGTGGTTGACTACCCACCTTTGGGTAGGGGCTGCCCACTTTGGGTCTCCTCTCTGCTGAGAGCTGTGTCATCACTCAATAAAATTCTTCTCTGTCCTACTCACCCTCCAGTTGTCAGCGTACCCTCATTCTTCTTGGACGCAGGACAAGAAACTGGGACCCGCCAAATGCAGGTACAAAAAGGGGTGTAATACAGCAGCTCTCCACCCTCTGCCAGTGCCAGGGGGCTACCCCACACAATGGGAAGCAGAAGCAGGACTGGGTCAGCCCAGGAGCTGCAGGCCAGAGTGGGGTGGTGGGACTGAACAAGCTGTAACACAAATGGGATGAGACATGCTCTGTCCCCACCCTCTTGCACTGTGCTGCAGGTGGCGGGAAGAAGAAAAGAGCCACAACCCTTCTGGGGCCCCAGACCTTGGGGTTTCCCCAAGCCAGAGCTGTAACCTGCTGTAACAGCCTCTTTGGGGTTCCACGATTGCTGGCATCACCAAGCTTTTGGGTGCCACTGTGTTCCCCTCATCCAGACACTGGTGCCCAAGGCGGAAGCAAGTCACAGCACACCCAGCCCAGCTGCAGGCTAAGCACAGATCCCACAGTGAGTGTGGGATTCAGGCTGGGGTGCAAGCCAAGCACAGGCAGCCAGGCTGAGTGGGCAGGGTACCTCCCGCTCAGGTAGGGGTGTCACTGGCCACAGAGGTTTCTGACTGGCAAAGCAGCACCAAAAAATCCTGCATCAACAGCTCCTGTCACTAGTCACAGGCACCACACTTCTGTTTTCCCTACACCTGGCTCACACATTTGTAACTAGTCCCCTTATCAGACTTTCTTCCATTCATCCAAAAAAATTTTTTTTCAGAGTCTCGCTCTGTTGCCCAGGCAGCAGAGCAGTGGCGTGATCTCAGCTCACTGCAACCGCTGCTTCCCAGGTTCAAGCCATTCTCCTGCCTCAGCTTCCCAAGTAGCTGGGACTGCAGGCATGCGCCACCATGCCTGGCTAATTTTTGTATTTTTAATACAGACGGGATTTCACCATGTTGGCCAGGATGGTCTTGGTCTCTTGACCTCATGATCCACCCGGATTGGCCTTCCAAAGTGCTGGGATTACAGGTGTGAGCCACCTTGCCCAGCCCATTCATCCAAATTTAAACATGTAGTCCACTTCCTGCAGCGACCTTGGCTGATACATGTGACCAAGGCCTGTGGAGTCAGGGGAGTCTTAAACAACCTGCAGAGCAGGGAAGGGGACTCCTTGGCCATTTGCTTCCTTATTGTTGGGGAGACAGACTCCATAAGCTGCCACCAGAAGAACACAGCACTGCTGGCTTGAGGTGTTCCATCCCCAGCAAATAATCTAAGTTATAAAGGGAAGATGCAAAAGCACGACATACCCTTCTGTCTCCTTTTCTCTCTGTGTTATTAGAATTTTTGTTTGTGGCCAGGCACGGTGGCTCATGCCTGTAATCTCAGTACTTTGAGGGGCCAACGGGAGCAGATCACTTGAGGCCAGGAGTTTGAGAACATCCTGGGCAACATGGTGAAACACCATCTCTACCAAAAAATTATCCAGCCATGGTGGTGCATGCCTGTACTCCCAGCTACTTGGGAGGCTAAGGCGTGAGAATTGCTTGAACCCAGGAGGTGGAGGTTGCAGTGAGCCAAGATAGTGCCACTGCACTGCAGCCTGGGCAACAGAGCAAGACTCTCAAAAAAAATTTTTTGTTTGGTTGTCTTCATAATATTTCATTTAGAGAATAGAAGGAGCTTGCAGCTCAGTGCCCCGAAGGAGAAAGGAAAGGGAGAACTAAACGCCATCCTTGTCAGTCCTCTTGGGATATAAGAGGAAGTGACCATGTCAAACAGGAGAAGCAGGGACCTGGTGCAGTCCACAGAGCGCAAGGAGGATAAACCTTTGTCCTGTCAACCTAAAGTAAAAAAACCAAAATCAGTATAAGTAGAGAGGTTATCTAGGTCAAGTTTGAAGGCTACAACCGGAAGCAAAGATTCACGTTGCCCTGAACATTCACTATGATTAGCAGCAGTTACAAGTAGGCTTTTTTTTTCTTTTTTTGAGATGGAGTCTCACTCTGTCACCCAGGCTGGAATGCAGTGGCGTGATCTTGGCTCACTGCAACCTCTGCCACCCAGATTCAAGTAATTCTCCTGCCTCAGCCTCCCAAGTAACTAGTAGCTGGGATTACAGGCGCTTGCCACCATGCCCAGCTAATTTTTATATTTTCAGTAGAGACGGGGTTTCACCATGTTGGCCAGGCTGGTCTCAAATTCCTGACCTCAAGGATCCACCCACCTCAGCCTCCCAAAGTGCTGGGATTACAGGCATAAGCCATTGCAACTGGTCTACAAGTAGGCATTTAAAGGAAAAGAGGAGGGGCAGTTCCCAAGTTGTTTACCAATAATTTACATTAAAATAACATAAATTCCTTTCTTTCTTTTTTTTTTTATTGAGACAGGGTCTTGCTCTGTTGCCTAGGCTGGAGTACAGTGGTGCAATCACGGCTCACTGCAGCCTTGATTTTCCAGGCTCAGGCAGTCCTCCCACCTCAGCCTTCTGAGTAGCTGGGACAACATGTGAGTGCTACCACACCCAGCTAATTTTTATTTTTTATTTTTTTGTAAAGACATGGTTTCACCATGTTGCCTGGGCTGGTCTCAAACTTGGCCACAAGCAATCCTCCTGCCTCAGCCTCCAAAGTGCTGAGATTACAGGTATGAGCCACTGGGCCAACCAGCGTATCTATCTAGATACCTTGTTTTTTGTATCTCAAATTTCAAGAACCATAAGATAATGCGTGAGGCAGCTGCTTGGGAATAGAATGCCTTTAAACAATTGCCCCCAGGCATTAGTGAGAGGAAGGGAGAAAGGGAGGAGCCTGACTGAAGTCCAGTACTCAGGTCTCTCTGGGCCTGATAAATGTTGCAAGCCTCACGTAGCTCAAACTGCCTTGAGCTGTTTTTCTTCTCTCAGTTGAATTGTGTCCTCCCGCAACTTCCCCAAAAAAATACGTTAAAGAGTCCAAACGTGCCATGTGACCTTATCTGGTAGCAGGGTCTTTACAGAGATAATAAAGTTTAAGTGAAATTATTAAGGTAGGTCCTCATGAACACAATCTGAATTTGACTGAATTCAGAATGCATGGTGCCAGAAGCAAAAAAAATAAATAAAGGGAAATTTGGATATGGGGCGGACACCCATAGGAGGAAGACAGCCATGATGTGAAGAAGGGATTGGAGTAAAGCACTCACAAGCTAAGGAATGCCCAAGATTGCTGGCAAACCACCTGAAGCCAGGCAGAGGCAAGGGAGGATCCTCTCCCTGCAGTTTCAGAGGAGCATGGCCCTGCCAACACCTTGATTTTGAAATTCTAGCCTCCAGAATTTTGAGACAAATGAATTTCTGTTGTTCTGAGTCTCTCAGTTTGTGAGACTTTGTTATGGCAGCCCTCACAAATGAATACGTCTCCTGAAAACACTGGAGAGTGTCAGGCTCAGCTCAGACTGTAAGATGACTCACAGAGCCGACCTCACCAACGAACAGTAGCGGCGACATCCCAGTTACTACATAATGGTCATCCTGAGTAGAAGATAAATACTGTATAGTGGCTGGGCACAACGGCTCATACGTGGAATCTCAGCACTTTGGGAGGCAGAGGCAGGAGGATCACTGAAGGACAGGAGTTTGAGACCAGTATGAGTAACACCGTGAGACTCTGTTTCCACACACACAAAAAAAGAATTAAATTAAATTAAATTAGCTGGGTATGGTGGCACATGCTTGTAGTCCCAGTACTCAGGAAGCTGAGGCAGGAGTATTGCTTGAGCCCAAGAGTTCAGCATAGTGAGATCTTGTCTCTAAAAAACAAAACAAGAACATGTAGTTACAAACCCTTCTTTGATTCTTTTTCTTTAAACTTGTTAGGAAAACAATATCTATTACCCAGCTTAAACAACCATCAATATTTTGCTGCACTTGTTTAATCTATCACTCCCTATGCCTCTCCCCAGCTTTTTTTTTTTTTTTTGGCTAGAGTATTTTGAAATAAATCACAGTATATCTTTTCACTCCTCCCCACAAAACATAAGGCTGCATCTTCAAAATAAGAACATTTAATAAACAACTATTATTTAGCAGTCTAGCAAAATTAAATTCCTTAATGTCATTCCTAAAACCTAGTACATATTCTAATGTCCCTGAGATAGAAAGTATATTTCTATAGTTAGTTTGTTCAAATCAGAATTTAAATAGGTCTTATTATATTAGGTTGTTCTACCAGTGAAGTGTATTTTAATTCCCTTTCAATTTAAAATACAGCCTCCTTCTTATTTTTTTTTTCTTTTTCTGAGACACAGTCTCACTCTGTCATCCAGGCTGGAATGCAATGGCACGATCTCAGCTCACTACAGCCTCCACCTCCGGGGTTCAAGCAATTCTCCTGTCTCAGCCTTCTGAGTAGCTGGGACTACAGATGCATGCCACCATGCCCAGCTAATTTTTGGATTATTAGTAGAGACAGAGTTTTGCCATGTTGGCCAGGCTGGTCTCAAACCCCTGACCTCAAGTGATCCTCCTGCCTCAACCTCCCAAAGTGTGGGATTGCAGGCATGAGCCACTGCACCCAGCCCTGGCTCCTCCCTTTTTATCCTGTCATTGATTTGTTGAAGAAATGAGGTCAGTTGTCTGGTAAAATATCCTATTTTCTGGATTTGGCTGGCTGTTTCTTCATGGTGTCATTTAACTTGTTCCTCTATCCCCATATTTCTGTGGTGTGAAAGAAATATCTGAAGTCTTAATTAAATTGAGATATAATGTTTTTTGAGATAGAGTCTTGCTCTGCTGCCCAGTCTGGAGTGCAGTGGCATGATCTTGGCTCACTGCAGCCTCTGCCTCCTGGGTTCAAGAGATTCTCCTGCCTCAGTCTCCCAAGTAGCTGGGACTACAGGCGCCCACCACCACACCCGGCTAATTTTTATATTTTTAGTAGAGATGGGGTTTCACCACATTGGCCAGGCTGGTCTTGAACTCCTGACCTTGTGATCCACCCACCTCGGCCTCCCAAAGTGCTGGGATTACAGGCATGAGCCACTGTGCCTGGCCCTGAGATTTAATTTTTTAAAGACTATTTCATAGCTGGTACTATGACTTGTATTGCATTGTGTCAGGAGGTGTACAGTATCTGGTGTGTATTTCTTTGCATTCTGAACTTTCTGACAGTGAATGATAGTTGCCTGCACAACACCCATTCTCCTACAATATCTGCTTTTCAGGAATAGAACCACAAGTTTATTCTGGGAAGCAAAATGCCTGAAAAAGTCTGCATTCTCAGCCTCACTTGCAGAGAGAGAGGATCAATTCCATATGAGTAGAAGGCATTGGGTAGACTTGCAGGAAAACCCTTTCAGTCCTCTCTCCTTCTTCCTGCTTCTTGCATGGAATGTAGATGTGATCTTGAAGCTTCCAAAGCCATCTTGGCCCATACGGCAACTTTAAGGATGGAAGCCAAGGGCTAAGGATGGTGGAACCACAAGATAGAAGGAGCTTGTGTCTCTGTGGATCAGAGAGTCACCATGCTGATCTTGGACTGCCTTTTTCCAGACTGCTTTTATGTGAGAGAAAATACAAACTTCTATCTGGTTTAATGACTGGTTTTTTATTTCTGTCTCTGTTACAGCAGAAACACAATTCCTAACTAATATGTGCTTTATAAAAAGAACATATTGATTGATTCAGAACTCTCTCTCTCTCGGGCTCTCCAAAACACATAGGCAAAGATAAAGGTTTGGGTGCAGGTGGTTTATTCTGAGAAGTGAAACCAGGAAATAGTGCAGGAGGGAGTTGGAAGAAGCAAATGGAGAAGAAGGAAAAGTCAAAAAGCCAACCCAGTGCACTGCTGAGATGATTACCACTATGGACAACTAGACTTTAGCCTGCTAAACCCTGGAAACCCTGAGGAACCATGGGCAATTTGTCCTCAAATTGTCTTCCCAAGACACAGGAAGAGAAAATACTGTTTCCACCAACTCTCATCCTCCATTGGTCAACAGTTGGCCAGGATGTTCACTTCTGGGCACTTGTAGGTGTGTGCATGTGCCATAATGCCTGACCAACTCCTTCAGGTGTCCCCAGAAGCAGTGACAGAAAAGCCCCATGGCTTAGAGCAAAAGAAACTGGAGCAAGATGCTGGCAGTCTACATCCGCAAGCAGCTTGTTGCCAACAGAGCAAAAAGGGTAAGCTGAGGGATGTGAGACGGGGCATAAAGTGTCTGACCTAGAGCCTAACAAAGAGAAGGGAGCCCCTAATTCAGATACAGTAAGACATCGGAGATGGAAGGATCATGTTAGGGAGAAAATTCTCAGGGAAGAAAGAGGGGGTTGAATCAAGTAAGATTCCCAGGGTTCTACCTTGAGAACAGGTGGCTGATGACTCTCTTTATTGAGGCAAGAAAGGTAGAAAGAGAAGACACTTGGAAAGCTACAGAGGGATCAAGCACTCAGATTTAGTTCTGTTCGGTTTGAGATGTCTGCATGTGGCCTTGTCTAGGGTCCAGTCCTGGTATCAAAGGTTGGGGCTGGTCACAAAAGTCTGGAAACAAGAGTACTGCTGTGAGTTGAAGGAATTTCTCAGAGAAAAGGGGATAGATCCTAGAGAGAAGGAGCAGGATGGGGGAGCTTGGAGATGTTCTCCTTGGTACTGCTGGAACCTGGATGACTCTCCAGCTCCATAAGTGGCAGCAGAGCTGGATACCACTGGGAAGAGAAGCAGATTTTTTTTTTTTTTTTTTTTGAGACAGAATCTCGCTCTGTCACCCAGGCTGGAGTGCAGTGGCACAATCTCAGCTCACTGCAACTTCTGCCCTCCTGGGTTCAAAAGATTCTCCTGACTCAGCCTCCTGAGTAGCTAGGATTACAGGCATGTGCCATCACGTTAGGCTAATTTGGCATTTTTAGTAGAGACAGGGTTTTGCCATGTTGGCCAGGCTAGTCTTGAACTCCTGACCTCAGGTGACCCACCCGCCTCCACCTCCCAAAGTGCAAGGATTGCAGAACTGAGCCATTGTACCTCACTGAGAGATGACTACTTCTATCTAAACACTGCCTTTACCTTCATTCCAGAAGTTTTGGCTTGTCACATTTTATTTTCATAGTTCTAAATAATTTCTTATAACCATTGTGATGCCTTCTTTGACTCGGGGGTTATTTATTTAATTTCCCAACATTTAGGGATTTTTCAATTATTATTCTATTAATGCTATATGCTAATTGTTTATTTCTATTTTAATTCTGCTCTGAATAATACCAATTCTACACAATCCATTCTAGAAAATTGAGCAATCAGATACCAAAATTAAGAAAACGATATAAAGCCAGGCACGGTGGCTTATGCCTATAATCCCAGTACTTTGGGAGTCCAAGGCAAGTGTTCGAGACAAGCCTGGCCAACATGGCGACACCCCGCCTCTACTAAATTAGCTGGGGTCAGTGGCACATGCCTATAATCTCAGCTACTTGGTAGGCTGAAGCATGAGAAACTCTTGAACCTGGGAGGCAGAGGTTGCAGTGAGCCAAGATGGTGTCACTGCACTCCAGCCTGGGCGACACAAAGAGACTCTGTTGAAAGAAAAGGAAGGAAAGAATGAGGGAGGGAGGGAGGGAGGGAGGAAGCAGGGGAAGGAAGGAAGGAAGGGAGGAAGGAAGGAAAGGGAGGGAAGGAGAGAGGGAGGGAGGGAAAATAAAACAATATCATTTACAACAGTTTCAAAAAATGAATTATTTATGTATAGTTCTAACAAAACATATATAGGCTCTGTATACTGAAAATTACAAAAAATCAATAAAGAAATCAAAGGAGGCAGGCACAGTGGCTCACGCCTGTAATTCCAGCACTTTGGGAGGCCAAGGTGGACGGATTACCTGAGCTCAGGAGTTTAAGACCAGCCTGGCCAACATGGTGAAACCTCATCTCTACTAAAAATATAAAAATTAGCCAGGCATGGTGGTGGGCACCTATAATCTTAGATGCTCAGAAGGCTAAGGCGGGAGAATTGCTTGAACCCAGGAGACAGAGATTGCAGTGAACTGACACAGTGCCATTGCACCACTTCAGCCTGGGCAACAGAGTGAGACTCTGTCTCAAAAAAAAAAAAAAAAAAGCAGCAGCAGCAAGATGGAGTTGGAATTGGTTAAGTTGGATCTCTTTCACTGTCTGTTATCATTTTGTAATGGCAATTACAAAAGAACTCATGTCCAGAATATTCAAACATCTTATATAAAATTGAAAATAAAAAATACAGACAACCCACTAGAAAAATGGGCAAAAGATGTTAACAAGCACTACCCAAGAGTATATTCAAATGAGCAACAAATACGTGAAAAGGTGATCAACTTCATTAATCAGGGAAATGCAAATTGAAATCAAAATTAGCTATGCTGAAAGAACACAGAGTACACAGGGTATGATTCCATTTATAGGAAGGCTAGTGACAGAAAGCAAATCAGTTGTTGCCTGGGGCTGGGGGTAGAGGTGGAATGGACTGAGGTGGGACTCAAGGGAACTCTCTGGGGGTGATATACATGTTCAATATCTTGATTATGAGATTTTACAATTTGGTGATTTTGTAATTTGGCAACACCCATCACAATGAACAATTAAAGAGGATGAATTTTATTCCATGTACTCATACCTCAATAAAGTTGATTTTTTAAAAGCACAGTAGGGCTGGGCACCAGTGGCTCATGCCTGTAATCCTAGCACTTTGGGAGGCTGAGGCAGGAGATTCACTTGAGCCCAGGAGTTCAAGATCGGACTGGACAACATAGCAAGATCTTGTCTCTACAGATAGTTTAAAAATTAGTTGGGTGCAGTGGCACATGTCTGTGGTTCCAGCTACTCAGAGGCTCCAGTGGGAAAATCACTTGGGCCCAGGCGTGGAAGCTGCAATGAGCCATGATCAAGCCACTGCACTCCATCCTTGGGGACAGAGCAAGCCCCGTCCCAGCAACAACAAAAGCACAATAAAATACCACTACATTCTTCCAAAGTATAAACTAGTATGAGGAAAAAACAAAAAAGATACCGGTACATTCTCACCAGAAAAACTAAAGTAAAAATTAACCAAGCATTGACAAGGACGCAGAGCAACTAGAACTCTGCTAAGTTGCAGGAGGCAATGTAAATGGCACAACCACCTAGGAAAACTCTTAGAAAGTTATACTTTGATCGTTGTCAAAAGACAAAAATGCAACTTAAATATCTTAATTGGCTTTATTTTTATTTTATTTTATTGTTTTTGAGTCGGAGTCTTGCTCTGTCGCCTGGGCTGGAGTACGGTAGCACAATCTTGGCTCACTGCAACCTCCGCCTCCTGAGTTCAAGCGATTCTCCTGCCTCAGCCTCCTAAGTAGCTAGAATTACAGGCACGTGCCACCAAGCCCAGCTACTGTTTGTATTTCTGGTAGAGACAGGGTTTCACCATGTTGGCCAGGCTTGTCTCAAACTCCTGACCTCAGGTAATCCCCTCCAACCACCCTCGGCCTCCCAAAGTGCTGGGATTACAGGCGTGGGCCACCATGTCTGGCCAATTTTCTATTCTAGAACCAGGCAGGATCTCATTCTAAAATACCATATTTCGATGAGCTTAGTGAAGAAGGCTGGTTTCATAGACAGAAAAGGGCTGAAGAAAGCACAAATAAATAACACAAAGTGGATTGGTCATTTCAAAGTTACTTTCCTTGTAGGGCGAGAACAAGGAAACAGAACAATAGAAAAATAATGGATTGGGAGGCTAAGGCGGGTGGATCACCTGAGGTCAGGAGTTTGAGACCAGCCTGGTCAACATGGTGAAAAACATCTCCACTAAAAATACAGAAAAATTACCAAGGCATGGCAGTGGGTGCTTGTAATCCCAGCTACTCTGGAGGCTGAAGGAGGAGAACTGCATGAACCCGGGAGGTGGAGATTACAGTGAGCCTTGATTGCACCACTGCACTTCTGCCCGGGAGACAGAGCAGGACTCTGTCTCGAAAAAATAAATAAAACTAAAAGAAAAAAAAAGAGCAGATTGGTTAACATCAGGTTACTTTCGTTATAAGGATTAAAGGCAGAGGAAACTTCATTTGCTTATTGAAAGTGGCCTGTGTGGGAGGAGATATCACTGTTATCTCTCCAGATTTCTCTGAAGGTCAGATAATTTAGTTTCCGGTTGGTCCGACGTAATTTTAGTAGGAATTACTCCATTTTGGTTCTTAGTCTGGTTTGTTAGGATCTAGTGCAGGAGCTTTGTCCAAAATAATGGCCTTCTATAACTTTCTTTTTCTTTTCTCTTTTTTTTTTTTGAGACAGAGTCTCGAGAATCTTGCTCCGTCACCCGGGCTGGAGTATAGTTTCATGATCACAGTTCACTGCAGCCTCGACCTCCCAGGCTCAAGCGATCCTCTTCCACCTTAGCCTCCCAAGTAGCCTCTCAATGTGCTCCACCACAGCCCACTGATTTTCTTGTAGAGACAGGGTCTCACCCTGTTGCCCAGCCTGGTCTCAAACTCCTGGGCTCAGGTTGCCTTGGCCTTCCAAAGTGCTGGGGTTACAGGCATTGAGCCACCATGCCTGGCATCTTATTTTTTTTTAACACCATATAATCCATCAATTTCATTCCTTGGTGCTTAAGATAAATGTGTATATAGATTTGTCTGTCAAAAAATATCTACGAGCCAGGAGCAGTGGCTCAAACCTGTAATCCCAGCATTTTGGGAGGCAGAGGCAGAAGGATCGCTTGAGCCCAGGAGTTTGAGACCAGCCTAGGCAACATGGTGAGACTTGGGCTGTACAAAAAAAAATACAAAAAGTAGCTGGGTGTAGTGGTGCATGCCTATAGTCACAGCTACTGGGGAGGCTGAGGCAGGAAGATTGCTTGAGGCCAGGAGTTGGAGGCTGCAGTGAGCCATGATCATGCCACTATACTCCAGTTTAGGCAACAACAACAACAAAAATCAAATTAAAAATAAATTAAAAATGAATCGGCTGAGCGCAGTGGCTCATGCCTGTAATCCCAGCACTTTGGGAAGCTGAGGCGGGCAGATCACGAGGTCAAGAGATCGAGACCATCCTGGCCAACATGGTGAAACACCAACTCTACTAAAAATACAAAAATTAGCTGGGTGTGGTTGCACGTGCCTGTAGTCTCAGCTACTTGGGAGGCTGAGGCAGAAGAATCACTTGAACCCGGGAGGCGGAGGTCACAATGAGCCAAAATCGCCCCACTGCACTCAGCCCTGGCGACAGAGCAAAACTCTGTCTCAAAAAAAAAAAAAAAAAAAGAATCTATGGTATTAAAACTCTAGAAGCCAGGATAGTGATTACCTGTAGGGGGGCAGGGTGGTGAGCGATTGCTGGTGACAGGTAGATAGTGACAGAAAGTGGGCAGGAGGGGGCTTCCGGTGTGCTGGTGTACATACCATACTTTTATTAAAAGTTTACCAAAAACAAATTACATTTGTGAGACAATTTGAGAAAATGGAACCCAGACTGGGTATTACACCACATTAAGGAATATTGTTAATTTTCTTAGGTATGTTAATGGCCTTGTGGTTATGTATTTTTTTTTTTGAAGTACTAATCTGTTGGCAATAAATGCTTCAGTATTCACAGATGAAATAATGTGATATCTGGGATTTGCTTTAAAATAATTCCCTGGATGGGAAGGGATTGTTTAAACAGGATAGATAATCAGATGTTGATTATTGTTGAAAACCAGTTAATGGGTACATGAGGGTTCATTATACTATTGTCATCACTTTCGCGAATGTCCAAAATATTCTATTATTATTAATAATAATAAGAGGCTTTTCATCTCAGAATTTCAAGGCAGTCACTTCACCTCCCTGACTCCCAGTCGCTGTCTCAATAAAATAGGGCTGATGATATAATGCACTGTAGTCACAGGGTTGTGAGGAGCAGGGGGAGAAAAGTGCTTTATGAAATGTTGTTTTAATATTGGTTACCACTGCCATTATGGTTTCTAGTACTAATTTGTGGCCTCCAAGTGTTCCCTCCTCCTCTCCCTGTAATTTTTTTTTTTTTTTTAAAAAAACAGTCTCGCTCTGTCGCCCAGGCTGGAGTGCAGAGGTTCAATTTCGGCTCACTGAAACCTCCACCTCGTGGGTTCAAGCGAGTCTCCTGCCTCAGCCTCCCAAGTAGCTAGGATTACCCGCGGGTGTCACCGCGCCTGGCTAATTTTTGTATTTTTAGGAGATCAACATGGTTTCACCGTGTTGGCCAGGTAGGTCTGGAACTCTCGGCCTCAAGTGATCCGCGCGCCTCGGCTTCCCAAAGTGCTGGAGTTACAGGTGTGAGCCACCAGGCCCGGCTTCCGTGTAATTATTGATTCCACTTTTCCTCTGGTTCTTTCCAATGGTTCCTTCCTGCTATCACCGCCCCCCCCCTCGGCAGCCCAATGGTTGAGCCCGGCTTCCCCAGGGGAAACCCCTTGGGGAGGAACACGAGGTATCTTCGAGTGGCCTCGGCCCCCTCCCTGGAGGCTACTTGGATCGCGCCGCGCTGGGGGCGGGCCGGTAATCGTAGGCGGGGCGCAAGCTGCGAGCTCCGATTGGTCAGGTCCGGAGTAAACATCCGTCGGGACGGGGCGGGGCCGGAAGTGGAAGTAGAAGGCGGTGGCTGAGCGGGTTCGCAAGGTTCCAGTGTCGGAGTTGGTGCGGCCAGGTGCCATGGGCCGGCCTGGGGCACACTGAGGGGACGCGGGGCTGGGCCATGGCGGGCGCTCGGGCCGCCGCCGCCGCCTCCTCGGCGGGGTCCTCGGCCTCTTCGGGCAACCCGCCGCCGCAGGAGCCGGGGCTCGGGGAGCTGCTGGAGGAGTTCTCCCGGACTCAGTACCGGGCCAAGGAATGCAGCGGGACCGGTGGCTCTAAGGTGAGACTGGAGGCGCGATGAGCTGGTGAAGGTCCCTAACTTCACCAGGGAGTTAACAGAGAAAAGGCTGAGGCGAGGGGTCAGAGAAAGGTAGGAGTAGGATCTCGCTGCTGAGGAAGAGGGGAAAGAGGGGAGCTCTCCAGCGTCTGGACCTGGAGTATAAGACTCGGACTTGACAACCATAGAAGGAGGAACTGGGATCAGAATGAACCCAGCAAAGAGATCCTTTTTGTTTGAGAAGGGATCTGGAGATCAGAGATCAAGCTGAGGGGCCAGGTTCAAATATCAGGTAGGAGGAGCTAAGGAAGGCCTATTCTCTGCTTCAGGTGCCTTAGGATGAGTTGTGTCAGGGTAAAAACCCTCAAATCTAAGAAAAATAGAGAGACGATTCCTCCAGGTCAGAGGTCAGAATGGAGCCAGGAGGTGAACCCAGTGTGTTACCCCCTTATAAGGTCTCAGTATGACTTAGGCCCATCCCTTTCCTTCCCCTATAGAGCAGGAAGATAACCCACACTCCCTCTCAGTTCCTTTATCAAAAGCAGGTCTCAGTTCCTCTTTTTCCTCCCTTTGGAATTTCCACTCAATCATTTTATCGCCAGACCTGGAGGGCTTCCTGTCAACTCAGGCCATCCCCACCCTAACCACTGTCTGGCAGTGCAATGGGAATCTTGCTGACCCTGCCATCTCATTCCCCCACGTGGTTTTGACAGCTTTAGCACCAAGTTTTCCAGTGGAATTCTGTTCCATCTTGCACCACAGAATTTTGGTTTGACCCCAGAGGTTACCCTGAGTTGCGATTCTGTAGTTGCCATCAGGTAGTCTCTGAAGTAACCCAGGGAAGAGTTCAGTAAGGATTGGGCTTCCTCACTCTCCAAATGGCCAAGTAACTTTTCCTAGTGTAGCCTTGGGAACCACCTGTTTCAGAATTATCTGGGATACTTTTTAAATTTATGCTTGTGGGTTACTTTGTGAAACTAGAGATTCCTTAAATCCACCCAGTCCTACCAAGTCAGACTCATGACTGTAATCCCAGAACTTTGGGAGGCATCGAGGTGGGCGGATCACCCAATCCTACCAAGTCAGAATTTCTAGGGGTGGGATCCTGGAATTTGCTTTTTTTTTTTCTGGAGAGGGAGTCTCACTTTGTTGCCTAGGCTGTAGTGCAGTGGTGCAATCTCGGCTTACTGCAACCTCCACCTCCCTGGTTCAAGCAATTCTCCCTGCCTCTCAGCCTCCCAAGTAACTGGGATTACAGGAGCCCACCACCATGCCTGGCTAATTATTGTATTTTTTAGTAGAGATGGAGTTTCACCATGTTGGCCAGGCTGGTCTCCTGAGCTCAGGTGATCCGCCTGCCTTGGCTTTCCAAAGTGCTGGGATTACAGGTGTGAGGCACCGCACCTGCCCACCCCCCCCCTTTTTTTTTTTTTTTGAAGCAGGGTCTCACTCTGTTGCCCAGCCTGGAATGCAGTGGCACAATCGTGGCTCACTGCAGCCTTGAACTCTTGGGCTTAAGCGATCCTCCCACTTAAGCTTCCCAAGTACCTGGAACCACAGGCACACACACTATGCCTGGCTAATTTTTTTTGTTTTTATAGAGACAGGGTCTCAAGTATGAGACCTGGCTGGTCTCAGACTGCTAGGCTTAAGCAGTCCTCCTGCCTCGGTCTCCCAAAGTGCTGGGATTACAGGCATGAGCCACCATGTCTGGCCAAGGAGGGTCTTTTGAGTGGCTGTAGGTCATTGGTTTTTCTGGACCCCTCTTCCAACTTACATGACCCTGAAGATACGGGTTGTCATAAGTTACCTGATACCTGCTGCAGCTGTCCTTAATAGCTCTCCAGGCCTCCCAATCTCCTGCAAACTAATATGTATATATATTTATGTATATTTGTTCAGGCAGAACAGGGAGTTAGATCTGTAACTGAACAATCAATTGAGATAACTCACTACTTTTGGACTAACATCTTGCAAACTCCTTTTTTTTTTTTTTTTGAGACGGAGTCTTGTTCTGTCACCCAGGTTGGAGTGCAGTGATGTGATCTTGGCTCACTACAACTTCCACCTCCTGGCTTCAAGTGATCCTCCTGCCTCAGCCTCCCTAGTAACTGGGACTGCAGCCACATACCACCATGCCTGGCTAATTTTTGTATTTTTAGTGGAGATAGGGTTTCACCATGTTGGCCAAGCTGGTCTCCTGACCTCAAGTGATCCGCCCACCTCGATGCCTCCCAAAGTTCTGGGATTACAGTCATGAGCCACCATCCCCTGCCCTCTTGCAAACTTCTTCATGTTACAGTTCTTATGCCTTTTTTTTACTAGTGCCTTTTTCTCCGAACTTTGAACAAAACAAGGAATTTTAGGGGGAGCTGTTTCTTCTATTTCACAAGTGAGTCGTGTATATGGAGACTTTGCAGCTTTTACTGATTGCATGAACTAGAGCTTGTAGGTACTAGTCTATGGCTAAAGAATGGGGAAAAGGGCCAGTACCATGGCTCACGCCTGTAATCCTAGCACTTTGAAAGGCCATGGCAGGTAGATTGCTTCAGCTCAGGAGTTCAAGACCAGCCTGGAAACATAGACCTCATCTGTACTAAAAAATTTTTGTTAAAAAAAAGAATGGGGAAGAGGCCAGGCACGGTGGCTCACACCTGGGAGGCTGAGGCAGCGGATCACGTGAGGTCAGGAGTTCAAGATCTGCCTGGCCAACATGGTAATACCCCCCATCTCTACTAAAAATATAAAAATTAGCTAGATATGCTTACTTGACCCCAGGAGACTGAGGTTGCAGTGAGCTGAGATCGTGCCATTGCACTCCAGCCTGGGTGACAGAGCGAGACTCCGTCTCAAAAAAAAAAAAAAATGAGGAAGCTGACCAAGGAAGGTAGTGGATTAGTGCCAGTTTCAGTAACTTGCAGCAAGAGTTCTTATGTTTTATGGGTTGTAGGCCTCTTTGAATCTAATGAAAGCTGTAATCCTCTCCCTCGAATGCTCAACACCCACAGTTTCAGATTCATTGTTAGGGGGTTAAAGATCCTTCCTGGAGCATGCAATGTATGGGTTAATGAATTACATATAGGGCCTGTGGCCTAGCATCACATCTTCCCAGCACGGAATAATCATCACTGAGGTACATGTCTTTCCAAGTGACCTCCCAGGTCATGGACCTCCTAATTCTCACCCTCAGAACCCCAGAATTGTCTTTGTGTTCTGGTCTCCTTCCCTGTGCAGGTTGAGCGCATTGAAAAGAGATGTCTGGAGCTGTTTGGCCGAGACTACTGTTTCAGCGTGATTCCAAACACAAATGGGGATATCTGCGGCCACTATCCCCGGCACATCGTATTCCTGGAGTATGAGAGTTCTGAGAAGGAAAAAGACACGTGAGCATCATGTGACCGTAGTGTGTATGTCTGGGGAGGCCCTGGCAGCTAATCCATATGGCCAGGAAGTCTGCAGCTGGGCAGGGCAGACTCAGTTTCCTCAGGTGTTAAGCCTTATTGGCATTTTTATTTACTTCAAGGTTAGACAAGTCAGACTGGCAAGATGGCATGGCATAGAATGAGGGGTTGGAAGTAACAGCCCTTGATTTCTCTTTCACTTCCTCCCTAGAGCTCATTGTCCTAAGACAGCTGACTTCACACTTCACTTCTCTGAACATCAGTGTCCTTTTTTTAGAGAGTGTGGGTGGGAGGTACACTGTGTCAAGACAGGCTTAACAGTGTTTACCATATGTAGCACTTAAGAGCCTAAGGTCTAAAGTCAGACTGTCTAGAGTCGAGTTCATGTCCTGGATTCCCTTGTTGCTGGCTATGTAACTGATGCTGGGCAAGTTATCAATCCACTTTGTCCTTAGTTTTCTTATTGGTAATTCTCTACCTCATGTTAATTAGTCCTTTAAAGGACTAATTAAAATTTTAGAAAAGTGGTAGTGCAGTCCAGATGATAAATAGGACTGATAAAAGTCTGATGTGTATGTTTTAAGAATTAGAAATAAAAGCTACCATTTATGGTGAGCAACCTGAGTACCTTATATGGGATAACAGTTTATACCAGAACAGAAAGCTTGGTGCAGGATGTGGCCTCTGGGTAGTTGGTGAATGATATAGTTGATTCTGATAAGTAAGCACAGCATGAGGCTCTAGGAAGTGCTATATGTTGATCTCAAAGTTTGCCCCCCAATCTCCCTACTTCCTGCTGATTTTAAGGGAATTTCAGGAGCCATTGTCAGCACTCTCTGTGAAATCCTAGCCCCGTGGGTGAAATGTTGTGAGTACCACCAGAGTAGTCGTGCTGCATAGTGCAGTGGGCCCTTGCTGCTCAATGCAAGGCTATCAGTGCACTCGATAACTTGTTAGAAACGCAGAAGCTCAGGCTCCAGAGCCACTGAGCCAGAATCACAGCAGAACAAGATGTCCAGGTGATTAAAATGCAATACCAGGTTTGAGAAGCGCTGCTATAGGCCAGCTGGGGAGAATGGTTAATTCTGCCTGGTGTTTGTGTGCCTGTTAATAACTGGAATTAGAAGGATGAGCAGGAGTTTCCCTGAAATGTCCTTAGGAATCAGCTCATAGAGGGTCTTAATGATCAGGCCAAGGAGTGTGAACTTGTGGATTGTGTGTGGGCATCAGTGGTTTTAGTGTGCTAGGAACTCCTGAGTACTTACTAAGATTACAAATTCTCGGCCTGGCATAGTGGCTCATGCCTATAATCCCAGCCTCCTTTGGGCAGATCACCTGAGGTTTGGAGTTCAAGACTAGCCCAGCCAACATGGTGAAACCCTCTGTACCAAAAATAGAAAAATCAGCCAGGTGTGGTGGCATGTGCCTGTAATCCCAGCTACTCGGGAGGCTGAGGCAGGAGAATCACTTGAACCCTGGAGGTGGAGGTTGTAGTGAGCCAAGATAATGCCAGTTCTCTCCAGCCTGGGTAACAGAGCAAGAGCAAGACTCCATCTGAAAAAAAAAAAAATTGCAGATTCTAGAGCCCCTCCTGGGCCTTCTGAATCAGAATTTCCAGAATCTACATTCTATGAGCACTCCCTTGGTGTCTTAAATACACTATAGCTTGAGAACAGTTGCTGTAGGCAGTGGGGAGCCAGAGAAGGTTTACAGCAGAGAAACAACCCAGTAGGAGGAGTTTAAGCACTAAGCCTTAGTTTCCTCACCTGTAAAGTGGGGATGTTTGTATAAGTGCCCGTTTCGGCCAAGTATGGTGGCTCACACCTATAATCCCAGCACTTTGGGAGGCCGAGGCGGGTGGATCATGAGGTCAGGAGATTGAGACCATCCTGGCCAACATGGTGAAACCCCATCTCTACTAAAAATACAAAAATTAGCTGGGTGTGGTGGCACATACTTGTAGTCTCAGTTACTCTGGAGGCTGAGGCAGGAGAATTGCTTAAATCCAGGAGGCAGGGATTGCAGTGTGCCAAGATCATGCCACTGCACTCCAGCGTGGTGACAGAGTGAGACCTTGTCTCAAAAAAAAAAAAAAAAAAAAAGAGTGCCCATTTCATAATGTTGTAATAGGGTTCTCTAAGAAAAGAGTGTTGTTAAGGACTCTTGTATATAGATCACAGAAATTGTATCCATCCTCAGTTGTGTAACCTAAGAACCCAGGATCTCCAAGCCTAAAGAATTGGGCTTTATTATGGCCCCATTATTTATGGTTCTTAGCTCTTCCCTAATTCCTCCTTCTAGAGTTAGGTAAGCTTAGTTTTGTTCTGTTCTGTTCTGTTCTTTTTTTGTGGTGTCATCTTGGCTCACTGCAACTTCTGCCTCCTGGGTTCAAGCGATTCTCCAGCCTCAGCCTCCCAAGTAGCTGGGATTACAGGCACATGCCACCACACCTGGCTAATTTTTGTATTTTAGTACAGACGGGCTTTTGCCATAATGGCCATGCTAGTCTCAAACTCTTGGGCTCAAATAATCTGCCTGCCTTGGCCTCCCAAAGTGCTGGGAATACAGCCATGAGCCACCACGCCCCACCGGGTAAACTTAGTTTCCGTAAACCTTTAAGTTAAAGTTTCTGAACAAGAGGGTTTTTTTTGTTTTTTGATTTTTGTTTTTGTTAGTTTTTGCCTTGCCCTTCTCCTCCTTCCTCTTCTTCCTACCCTCTCCAGTGCTGGCTGGCTGGTGGTTTTACCTCTGTGCCCTGATGATGGTATTCTGATATTAAGCTCAGCTATAATCAAGGCGGGTTTTTTGTTTTTAATTAAGACAGGATCTGGAGTGCAGTGGCACAGTCATGGCTTGCTGCAGCCTTGATTTCCCGGGCTCAAATGATTCTCCAACCTCAGCCTCTCAAGTAGCTGGGAATACAGGCACATACCGCCACTCCCAGCTGATTTTTTCTTTAATTTTTAGTAGAGACAAGGCCTCACTACGTTGCCCAGGAGGGTCTCAAAACTCCTGAGCTCAACAGATTTCTTTACGTCGGCCTCTCAAAGTGTTGGGATTAGAGATGTGAGCCACAGCACCCAGCAGAGTGGTTCTTTTCTATGTTGATTTTGTGAGTGAATCAACTGGGGATCTTACCTGAAGTGGGGCCTGAGATTTGGCATATTCTAACCACCTCTCAGGTAATACCAAATGTTACCCTATAGTAACATAATAGTACATTGAGGAACCTAGTCGTGGTTACCTTGTAGAAGCTTTTTCTGGAAGGAAACAAGTCTAGTGTTCATCCCTTAAAGAGAAGGAAACTAATATTTATTGAGCACCTGCTGTTTGGCAGGTGTTAAGGATTTACACACTAGCTTACTTAAGCCCTACAACTACCCAGCAAAGAAGACAGTATCACCACTCTTTTATAGATGAAATTGAAGCCCAGAGAAGTAACTTGCCTTTGCCCAATATCAGGGATAGTAAGCAGAGTGGGATTAAAAGCTAGATTTCCTAATTCTACTCTATCCACCTGTCTGCCTTTTCTTTCACCACCACGGCTCTCCCACCTTGTCTAGCAGAAGCTTTCGGTCAGGCCAAGGCCACTATGGAACATCATTAACCTTAGAGGAGTTTCTTTTTATTTTTCACTCCTTGCAAGGCCTTGAAGTGTTATTGAAGTGATAATTGAGTGATGCCTACTTGTTGAAAGCGAGGACTTTGAGTATGTTTGGGTGGGAAGAAATATAATTTTTTGCTTTTTTACTCTCTGGCTTTGTTGTTACTCATACACTGAATAGACTGAGCTAAACAGGGTAGAAATGGATTTAAGCAATGTTTTGGTCCTGTTAAGGAACCTCTCCAATTTGGTTCATAATCTGGGAATAGAAGCCTGGGCAGGGATTGCTGAATAGCCAAGGCATGTTTGTCAACAGTGTTCATTCAGCTGCAGCTGTGTAGTAGACCCCAGGGATTGAGTTGGAAGCCAGATAGATGAAGTCCTTACCATTAGGTCTTCAAAACAGTCCAATAAAGAAGCAATAACAGTCTAATAAGAGATGGAATGAGGGGAAGTACAGGTGAGGCACTGTGGAATAGTGATTAAAACCATGGGCCCAGTGGCTACCCACCAGGATTTAGAATCTCAGCTACCCTGTTTACCTGTTCTGTGACTTTGGGCTAGAGATTCCATCTCATTAAACTACTTCATCTGTAAAATAGGGTTAGTGAGGCCTGAGTGAGATAATGTAGGTGTAAGCTCTGCTTTGTGCCTCTTACCTATTAAATAATAGCAGCAGTAACATTTATCTCAGGAAGTTTTGGGGCGTATCATAGGAACAACCAACCTAGTTTGGTTGTTTTGGTAAGTACCAAACCAGGTTGGTTGGGAAAGCTTCCTGTTGGAAATACGTGGTATGTGACAACAGCATTTTCTTCTGTATTTGAAAATAGTTTGGCCGGGCATGGTGGCTCATGCCTATAATCCTAGCTACTTGGGAGGCCGAGATGGGCATTTCTCTTGAGCCCAGGAGTTTGAGACTGTCCTGGGCAACATGGTGAGACCTTGTCGCACCAAAAAATACAAAGCATTAAACAGGCCTGGTGGCATGTGCCTGTAGTCCCAGCTGTCTGGGAGGCTGAGGTGGGAGGATCACCTGAGCCCAGGAGGTCAAGGCTGCAGTGAACCGTGATCGCGCCACTGCACTCCAGCCTGGGCAACAGAGGAAGACCTTGTTGGGAAAAAACAAAAACAAAATCTCACTCCCTGGTAACGTCTTGCCAGAGATTTCAGTGCATACATTACAAACGTAAATACGGAAGCCTACGTTTATTCCTTCAAATGTGAGTATTATGTGCCAGACACAGCTCAGTGTTTAGCACTGTAATAAAAGAATCCTAAGGACAAGAGATAATAAAAATAAAAACAGGAACTAGTGAGAGAACAGAAACTGAATTGATTCTTGATATAGGGGAACCAGTAAAGGAACCACTGACTGGTGTAACGAGAAAGGGTGGATCATTACATTAAAAGACCTCCCTAGAGGAAAATGCTGATGTGTTCTCCACCAGGGATTTTTGTTTGTTTGTTTTTAACAGAAGTTTGGCATGAGAAATCCACCTTGGTTTTGAGGAGAGGACTCAACCTGGGAAAATCAGATGTAGGCATTTAGGGTTCAGAGGGCTTGTGTGAGCTAAGCGAGAGTCCATTGCAACAGATAGTGCTGACCAGATCAGCGACATCGGCCGTGGGCTAAGTCAGTGAGAGGAAGGCCGCTGTGGCAGTACTAAAGGTGCTCGGTTTTATGTTCTCATGGAGTCTAATTAGGCAATTAATTGGTACTGTGGTGCCTTTGATTTCATAGAGAAACTGAGTGAGGGGAAGGCAGCACACTCTGGTTCTCCATGAGCTTGTGTGCTTAGGGCTGCCTGGTGGGTTGTTGTCACCCTGTGGGCACTTTGCAGAGGCACACCTAGCCTTTTCAAGTTTGCCATTCTTCCTTCATTCAACAGAGAAAAAAATTAATTACAAAAATTATACCTTACAGGAAAAGACACCACGGGAAATTCAATCTTGTTTTTAGATCCCTTTGTTCTCTTTCCAAGATCATCAAACTGTTGGTTCTAGTTCTTATTTGAAGTCTTCTTTTTCAGACCCCCTTTTGATAGTAGTTATGTTGTCAAGCCACAATCACCTATATATAGATATATATTTTTTAAGATGGAGTCTTGCTCTGTTGCTCAGTCTGGAGTGCAGTGACATGATCTCGGCTCACTGCGACCTCTGCTGCCCGGGTTCAAGCAATTCTCCTGCCTCAGCCTCCCAAGTAGCTGGGATTACAGGCACCTGCCACCACGCCTGGCTAATTTTTTTGTATTTTTAGTAGAGACAAGGTTTCACCATGTTGGCCAGGCTGGTTTTGAACTCCTGACCTCAAGTCATTTGCCCGCCTCGGCCTCCCAAAGTGCTAGGATTACAGATGTGAGCCACCTGCACCCAGCCTGTGTATATATTTTAACTAAGAATTCAGCAGTGTTTTAAAGACTTTGTGTTTTTATTAACCCCAACAGCATCCAGATGTATTTAAAGAGGTACTACAGGTATGTGGGAGTTGCTGATTTATTCCTTCTGAAAATAATATTTGGGTGGATGTGTACAAGAGGAGCTGTGTAATAACTTGCAGATCCCTAGAAGGATTAGGATGTGGAAGGAATTAAATTCCCTCTAGGAGTTGATCTGAAAGGTCAACCCTTTTAAGGAAGAAACATGAGTGTCTTTCCTTCTTTCTGCTTGGTTACTCTGCGTAGCTGGGAAAGCTTCGTGCTCTAACTTTCCTGCCTCTTGTTTCTCTTGCTACCAGAAGCTCTGACTGGCTGATGTGAGCTTTGCCAAAGGTTGGTAGGTGAGTTTATGAGAGTAGACCCTTATTTTAGGGAAGTGTGATTTGATATGGGTGTGACTTGCAGGAGCTCACTTCTAAACCTGACTCTTTCATGTTCTAGAAGCTCGCTTACCAAGCCCAGTGAGTTAACTACTACACGTCCCTGTGTTACACATGGCTTTTCTTTTGCCTCTTTTGCTCTGTGCGCTGTTGGCTGTATGGACTGTGAAAGCAGAGGCTTAGAGCCATGTGGACCAAGAAATGTCATTTTATTCTGCCCTCTAAAACAGCGGTCCCCAACCTTTTTGGCACCAGGGACTGGTTTCATGGAAAACAATTTTTCCACAGCAGGGTAGGGGAAATGGTTTCAGATGAAACTGTTCCACCTCAGATCATGAGGCATTAGATTCTCTGCAACCTAAATCCCTCGCATGTGCAGTTCACAATAGGGTTCGAGCTTCTATGAGAATATAATGCCACTGCTGATGATCTGACAGGAGGTGGAACTCAGGTGGTAATGCTCACTCGCCCGCTGCTCACCTCCTGCTGTGCAGCCTGGTTCCTAACGGGGCACAGACTTGTACTGATCTGGAGCCCAGGGGTTGGGGACTGCTTGCTCTAAAAGACCATAAAAATCTGTATTCAAAGTTATACAAAAAATAAATACATAAATAATCACAAAAATGGTCATGTGATTTCCAGAGAGAGTCCCCAGGGCACACCAGGTCTTATCCTGGGAAAAAAACTGGATACCCTAGGTCGGGCGTGGTGGCTCACGCCTGTAATCCCAGCACTTTGGGAGGCCAAGACAGGTGGATCACCTGAGGTCGGGAGTTCAAGACCAGCCTGACCAACATGGAGAAACCCTGTCTCTACTAAAAATACAAAATTAGCTGGGTGTGGTGGCGCACACCTGTAATCCCAGCCACTCGGGAGGCTGAGACAGGAGAATTGCCTGAACCCAGGAGGTGGAGGTTGCAGTGAGCTGAGATCACACCATTGTACTCCAGCCTGGGCAACAAGAGTGAAACTGTCTCAAAAAAAAAAAACAAAACAAAACATAATATCCAGTTTTCTGTGTATATTTCTGAATTTTTTGTATGTCTTCAATTTAGCTCACTTTTTTTTTTTATCTTAAAAGATTCAGAAATCAGGGTGATTTAAGTTTTAATACTTATAATTAGCACTTTTTTCCTGAAAAACTTATAATATCACGCCTGTAATCCCAGAACTTTGGGAGGCCAAGGTGGGTGGATCGCCTGAGGTCAGGAGTTTGAGACCAGCCTGGTCAACATGGTGAAACTCCGTCTCTATTAAAAATACAAAATTAGCCAGGCATGGTGGCTGCTAATTTTTGCATTAGCCAGCTAATACAAAAATGTAGCCAGCTACTTGGGAGGCTGAGGCAGGAGAATGGCTTGAACCTGGGAGGCAGAGGTTGCAGTGAGCCAAGATTGTGCCATTGCACTCCAGTCTGGGCAATAAGAGTGAAACTCCATCTAAAAAAAATATATATCTATATATATCTATATATATATCTTGATGATACAAAATTTAGGAATGACATTTAATTTCAAGCAAATATTATATACACAGATCTAGTATGGGGATCTGTGAATAAACAGATGTACACAAAGTGCCCACTTCGAAGTCCGCTTGACCTGCCTCTCTTGCCTTGTGTTAGATTTGAGAGTACCGTGCAGGTGAGCAAGCTGCAAGACCTCATCCACCGCAGCAAGATGGCCCGGTGCAGAGGACGGTTTGTCTGCCCAGTAATCCTATTCAAGGGCAAGGTAAGGCCATACCATAGTTTCATGCTCCAAGATTGTCTTCTGGGGTAACTGCAAAGTATAGGGTCTTTTTTTTCCCCTCAACACTTAGTAGCCAAGCCTTGGTGGTTACTGGGTGCCTTGTGTTGTGGGAAGCAATCCAGGGAAACAGACCAATTCTGACTGAAGGATGGTTCTAGGTAGGGAAGGGATGGTCACACCAGTATACCCCACCCCGTGTTCTAGAACCAGACTGCCTAGGTTCAGATCTTGATTCTTACCTCCTGCCTATGCAAAGCCTCCTTTTCCTCTCCTATAAAATGGGAATAATAATCACCTATTTCAAAGGTTTGTTGAGTAGATTAAATCAAGTGAGTTAACATTGTTTGTTCATTCTTTCGATTATATAATAAACCAAGTATTTATTGTGTATTGTGTGCCAGGCACTGCTTCAGTCCTTAAAATACATCAGCATGTAAAGCAGACAAAAATCTTTTTTCTCATGGAGCTTATATTCTAAGGACTTTTGTTAATTTGACTCACCAGTATGGTTTCATTTTTGCCTATCTTCCGGTGTAAGGGATGTGCCCATTTCATTGCAGATGAACCAAAGGCTCAGAGTGAATAAGTAACTTCCCTAAGTAAAGGGTACATGTCAGGGCAGAGGATGGAGGGCATTGAATGAAGAAGGCTGAACACTGAGAAGGAAGGTGGCTCTGTGTTTCCTAGGTGAGCCATTGTGATGTTTGAGTGGGGAAATCCTGAATGCAAGTAGCAATTGGGGGAAATTGGTCCAGGAAGAGTGGACGAATAAAGAAGCCTCAGAAGGGAAGGGAAGCAGGAATTCAGTCTATTCATTTCTTTCTTTTTTTTTTTTTTTTTTTGAGACGGAGTCTCGCTCTGTCACCAGGCTGGAGTACAGTAGCATGATGTCAGCTCACTGAAACCTCCGCCTCCCGGGTTCAAGTGATTCTCCTGCCTCAGCCTCCTGAGAAGCTGGGACTACAGGCATGCGCCACCATGTCCGGCTAGTTTTTTGTATTTTAGTAGAGGTGGGGTTTCACCACATTGGCAGGATGGTCTCGATCTCCCGACCTTGTTATCTACCCGCCTCGGCCTCCCAAAGTGCTGGGATTATAGGCGTGAGCCATCTCGCCCAGCCCCAGTCTGTTCATTTCATTTGCTGGTGTCCGAGTGCCTCAGTGGTCAAGGGCAGGGCAGTGGGGAGAGACTGACTGTTGTCTCAGTCCCTGGTGTGCCTTTTTTTGTAAAGTAGGAAAAGAGCAGTTGGGAAAGGGAGGTAGGAGGGGAGACTCTCCCAAAGGCTTTCTTGGGCAGATCAGTTTTAGGGAAAAGTATGTATGGAAGTTAGGTCCTAGAAACTGATCTTCTTAAAGGTGTTGTCACTTTCAAAAAGTTTTCATGTTCCCGAAAGTTATTGCAGGTTTTTTTTTTTTTTTTTTTTTTTTTTTTTTTTTTTTTTTTTTTTTTTTTGGTGTGTACCCAGGGGTGTAATGGAGTGGAACACGGACGGAACAAGGCCCCCC